>JAJODA010000582.1:0-13884 GCA_021730345.1 Fusarium cicatricum
GGGGGGAAGGGGCACTGCCGGACCAGTCCCTCCTTCTCTGTCCTCCAAGCTTGATTGTTCAGCTGCCTGATTGGATTGTCATAACCTAGTATCCTTCTCTGTTAAATAACAGGTAGTCTTCTAGATTTTAAGCATGAAATATACATGAACACCATCTCTTTATGCTGGGGTTTTCACTCCTTGTAGGCTTGTAGCATCTGCTTGCATGTAACTCGCTCCACCACCAACCAGCACCTTTAAATCAACCCCTGTCATCTAAAAAAAGTGCCCCTGACGCCTCTCGTCCACTAGGGTGCCTCCCGTGCCTTTGCTCTCCCGACGGGCCAGGAACTGAGGGGGGAAATCCCTTTTCTTGGGAACCGTCAACTATCCTTTTGGAAAAGGGGCAAAATCTCGTATCTTGACTTGTCGCCCTTCATCTCCAACGCGATTACACACAACTCCAGGTACTGCAAGGGTTGGCACCAAGAGCCAAGAGCTCAGCCCTTTGAGCAACCGACACAACAGGGCTCATCCTTGTCTTCGATTGGGTGGGGAAGCCTGATGATGGCTGGTGTCCATGGATGTTGAAGAGGATAGGGCATCAAGATGTCCATGCTCACGGGAAAGTGGTTCAACGTCTGATCTGATCTGTCGGTGTGAAAATGTGACGGTAGGCATTGACGACCTATCTATATCAACTGTTACACAAGTTTTCAAGTTTTGATATGAAACTTGTTCAAAGCTGGCGCGTAACAGAAACAACCGGACCTTTTGCACCTTTTGCTAGCCATGATCCAGGAAGCCATCTCTACCTAGATCCACCCATTCATGCATCTATACCTTACCAACAAGCACTTGACTTGTCTCTGCCATTACCAACCAGCTTCTTGTTCATCCATCGTCCTCTTCCCCAGTCTATCCTATCGAATAGATCTAAAGCTCGCATCTCTCACATCTTCATATTCATATTCACGTTCACATCCAATCCCATCCCCTCGGTTCACTCCCTGAGCTAAACCTTCTCCCCCGGACTTGGCTGCGTCCCATCCAGCCGGCGCTGATCCTCATCCCCCCCAACCCCAGTTTTAAAACCTGTGCTTCCCGTATCCGAGCGGCCCAAGAACCTTGCAAATTGTTTCGTACGTCATGGTCATCTAACCATTATACGCGTCCTGATCTTTTGCTGCCAAGTTGCCTTGTCAGCTTGTAAAGCACGCCCACGTGTTTTGCCCATAAACTCGTGATCCATTGAATGGTCTCTCCCATTGCGACACCCCAATGGCACATCGTGGCTTTTGAAGTCGCCGGCCAGTCCAACGTTTCAACGTTCAACAATGCTCAGTGACGTATCGTCTGCAATGCGACCAGCCACGTAGCCACCGTTTCTCAACGTCAGATACGCGCCTTTCTGAGACACACTTAGCCTGTGCAACCTCTGCCAGCAGATGCGGCTCATCACGTCTCGGCCATAAGCAAAAAAAGGGAACAAAAAGCATGGTCGTGATACCTCACTCCCCTCACCGCCGCTTGCTCCGCATTCACCATCATTGTCCAAGTCTTGAAGGTAATCTTCTATTCAGTGCCGGCTCGACCAGCAAAACGGCGCACTCAGCTGTTCATATACACATCGCATTTTGATCAACAGCCGTCCATCCACCTTGTGCAATAGCTAGCTTCTGTTCCCTCAACCAAATCTTGGCTCTTCAAATCGTCCTCCATCCAGTACAACATGACTGGTGCTTGCTTCAACCAAACCGTATGTCCTTCTCAATCGCCGTGTTGCCCGACCGCATCTTTGGAAAATCGTTTTGTTGGTTCATGTCCAGAGCAAGGGTTCCCCAATAATCAAGAAACGCCGCCTTAGCTTGCTTGTTGTCTCCCTTCCACTCTGCGATACGGGCCGCCATGTTCGCATTGTCGTTCCAGTTGGGGTTAGGAGTCGCTTCGGGCTGGCTTGGTCGCTGCCCGTGTCGAGTGCGGTGCAGTACGTCTTTGTTGCGGAAGTTCCACACGCTCTGTCGGGGTAGAAACATGCTGGCACTGAACGTGTGCACCGGTACGTCGTTGACGCGGCGATGCTCAAAGTCGCCCGCGCTGTCAAGATGGTCAAAAAAAGCAATGTGGTTGGGGCTGCGAAAAAAGGACAGAGATCCAATCTCAAACGTTGGGTAAAGACTGCTTCCATAGATGCCACTTAGCCAAGAAGCAAAGCATTCGCTGAGGGAGAACGAGCCCTCGTCGTAGTCTTGGTCGGCAAGATAGCCATCTTCAATCTCGACCTGTGATAGATCAGCCTCCGAGCGGCCGTCGTGGCTAGGGCGGCTCTCCTAGTCAATCCGCAACCTCAACCCCACGCTGCTCTCGTCCTCTAGCAAGTCTTGAGCATCGTCACGCAAGATGACTTGGTTTGTGGCCGAATCCGGGTTGTTGTCAAGAAGCCACGAAATAGCTGCCTCTTCGTGCAAAAGGTCCGGGTGCTGATCGACGAACGACTTGATGCGTGGGGAAAGAGCACGCAGGCTTGTCTGGCCAAGAATGGCTCGGTTGAATCCGTAGGCGATGCCATTGTCTCGCATGAAACGGAACACATCAAAGGGAATGTCTTGGGTCAGTTGGGCCTAGATATCGCTATAAGCTCCCTATCGTGTTCAGTGCAGATTGTGCGGTCAAGCATCACTTACACCGGGCTCAACCCTCCAAAACCAGTCATAGTCCCGCATACGTCTTTCCTTGGCAAACGGCGCCGAGTTCCACCGGTTCATCTGTCGAATATTGGCAATTGGTCGCAGGGTTTCGGAATCGTAGTCCAAAGTAGTTTCCTGAGACGTCGAGATCTGGGGCTGGTCGGTCCATCCGGGGATACTCCAGTTCTCGTGGGGGATGACTTCGTAGATGCAAGTGGCGTTGGTGGCGTTTGAAGTTAGTCGCTTGAAGTCGTCTCCGAGTTCTTGGGTGCTGAAGAAGACCCAGTGGTACTGATAGCGGCTGTTGAATTTGTCCTCGAGTTGCTGAATGGAGAAGAGCATGGCGGGGAGGTCATGGTCGTGGGCGAGCGACACCAGTGCTGCTCGTGGAGCTGTATCAGCATATGAAGATGAAGCATAACCACGCACAGAAGTCGTGAGAAGGACAAGAGTGAGGATCCATGTCCACAAGAGACAGGGCAGAGGGCGTCTTGCCATGTTGAAGGCTAGTTATTGAGTGTGTTGTTCAGTGGACCGGGGTAAGTGGGCTATTCAGATGGTGGACCTGAGAGGAATGGGATGAGAGTAGAAGTGTGCAAAGGCGTGATCAAAGATCAGGGAAGAACAGGCTGTGAGGAAGGGAAGTGAAAGGATAGGAACATAAGAGAAAGAGAAGCTTGAAATGAACGTGAGGGTACCAGGAGGAGAGTGACGTCTCAGACGTGCCAAGAGGTTGATCTCGATTCAAGGTTCAAGTTGGAAAAGATGAATGAACGAAAAGGATGAAGAATAAGAGAGAAGAGAGGAAGAATAGGAAGAGGGGATCTCGGTTTTGGCCCGCACTATTGTTAAGAGTGAAGCCTGAGGCGAGAATAGAGGCACACTTGCTGAGGCAGTTGCGAGCAGTGCCAACAACGGCAACGGCTTGATATTGTCTGGATAATCGGCGTAAGAGTTAGGTAAGCCGCTCGGGATCTCTGGAGAAACAAAGGAGCGAGGCAGGCGAGTATTTCGAAGCCGGAAGAGATGATCCGAGCTCGCTTCAACTGCAGCATGTAAAAGGAGCAGCTCGACGAGGCAATCGGATGCAGGCTTGAGCTGGTATTCAGCTGACTAGGTTGGGCAAAAAGAGACCGTCTGCGAGCAGATGAAAAAGAAAAGACACCCCAATCTAGACTTCCTCGTTAGAAGCTACTCGGTTTGGTGAACAAGGACGGATAGAAAGCGCACTAGGAAGGCCAAGGAACCTCGGGCAAGTTATCTTGCTGTTGTTGATGTCGGCGGGATCTCCAAGATGAATATGTAGAGAATATGGAGGCTAGACAAGCAAGCAGAGTGAACAACTTCAGAACCGATAGTGAGTCCAAGCATCATCGTCTCGTGACCCAAGCAAACACCAGCCGCATTGCCAGACAGACTCTTGAAATCAGATGGCTCTCTTATGAACAATCATCAACGGTATTCTATCCCGCTTAAATCCCCAACTTCACATCAACCCCCCAAGGATGAACCTCAAACGCCGGCCTTTCAAATCAACAGAAACAAGCTTCCCTCCATCCAGCCTGCCGTCAAGGCATAGATGACAAGACAGAACTATACTGATACATGCTTCTACACTCGCCTCACGCCTCACGCCTCACGCCTCACGCCTCACGTCTCCACGTCCATCGACTCAACGTCTACCGTGCCATCTTCTAGGCTGATGTCAAGTACCCTCGCGTATTGAACCGTCAATCGTTGTAGCTCGCGATATTTGCCTGCACATCTCGTTAGCCCATGGAATTGAAATCACAGCACACTTCAGCGATACTCACCCAGAATCATCACCACTCCCTTCAGAAGCTCTGTCCGATCCCAGCCACACAAATCGCCTTCTTTACTGAACCACCCACGGGCGTCGCCCTTGTCCTCTTCCTCCTCATTATCTTCGAGAATACCCCCCATGAGGCTGTTGAGCAACTCTTCCACCTTGACTCTAGCACCTTCGGCACCCAACCGCTTGGCGTACATGAACAGATAGAGCCGGAACTCCTCCTTTGCCTCAAGCTGCATGGCGCCCGCTATCCTGTTCTCCAGATGCGCAATGCTGACGCTGCTTTCCAGATTTTCAGCTTCCTTGCGCTGCACAAGCATCTTGATGATGCGCTGCAAGCCGTAGGACCTGCCCTTGAGGAGGAACTCATTGGTTGTATGCCGCTCGAGGAAGGGAATAATGCCCGATGACACAGTCGCCTTGCCGGAGTCCTTGTCTTTGCCATCTTTGGAGTTTGGTCCGACTGCTGTAGACTGCAGGGCGGAAATGGATGAGTCGTTGGAGTTCCAGTACTGCGAGCCCACAGCCCACCAGGCTTCGCTGAGGCGCTGCCAGGTGTACATGTCGCGAGCATAGTAATAGCCATCGCCGTTGGTCAGCGTCACGATGATATGTCCGGTCGTGTTGAGGTGTGCAGAAGTGACCCCCGGGGCAGGCGTGGCGCTGTGCTGGCTCAACGAGGTCGTGGCGATATCCAGGACTGGGCCTAGAGACACTGGAGGATGGGGCGAGGACTGGGTTTTGAGATCCCAGACATGGGCAAGGCCCACGGCTGTGATGCAGAGCAGCCAGTGGTCGCGAGATTCTAGAATCACGGGCTGCGACTCTAATATGATGGGATTGAGTAACCTTCTACCCGCAGCTGTCCACACATGGATGGAGCCATCTTCGCAAGCTACCACCCAAAAGTTTTTGGTCGCTGTGACGAGGATGATGGCTCGAGGTAAGAACTCTTCCCAGATGAGAGCACCTCGCTTGCTGACCATGACATGCGAGGGATCTCTCGGGTTGGTGTCGTTCTTGGCTTCTAGGATGGTGTTCTCTGGCACCTTGGATGCGTCTTCCATGGAACTCTCTCCTTGAAGAACGCCTCGCTGCAGGGGTCGGACAATGTGCGATCTAATCTTGGGAACAGCGAGCCTGACTTGCGCAAAGGCGATGGAGGGATTCATAACAGCGGGTCGGAGAAATTCAGGGGTTGGCACCACACCGTTCTGAACAGGTACGAGTGCGGCGGGCTCGACGCCGTCCGGTCCATTAGTAACGATGGGTGTTGGACCCGTTGCAGTCCGCTTGGCAGCAGGCTCTTCTTCGTCTTGTCCTTCGCTCAGGTTTATGCGTCTCTTGTTACCAAGCAGCATCGCGGCGATACCTCCTTTGGGTAGGCCGTCAAACGGCTTGGTCAGGTCTATAACTGTAAGTGGCGCGTCGTTTTGGCTTGCCTTGCTGGTAGTAGTGGCCCCGACCAACTGGGTCTGAGGGAGCGAAGATTGGCCAGTCCCCGATGAAGACACCAACAAAGGTGCCACTCGCTTCTTACCATCCTTGCCGACTGTGACCCGCGACTTGAGCTCTTTAATACGCTCTGCCGCCTTGTCAGCCGGCTCCTCTGGTTCTTTCTCGGGTGTCTTCTCTGACTCTGCTTGACCGTTCGTCGCCGGTTTTGATGTTGATCCGCTGGGCCTGGTGCCGTTCGTGGCTGGCGTTGACTCTTTGGTTGACTCGGAAGCAAAATCGCCCATCAGCGCACCCATTCTTGACTCGACGGCTCTCGACTCTCCTGCCTTGCTCTGGTTCTCCAGCATCAGGCCGTCCACGTCCTCTGCAATGCCCATTCCCTTCCTAGAGACACCGTATTTTTGTAGAGCCTTGGCGTTCTCTTCAGGTTGCGCGACCCAGCCCAGCTCTCCCTCAGAGAACTTGGCTACCACAATGCTCCCATCAAGACTCGAGGCGTACAAGGTCTGGCCATCAGGAGTCCACGCCAAGTCGGATATCGACTTGCCTGCCAAGTCCTGAAGAATGACCACCGGCCTCGAGGTATTTGTGTTCCATATACTCAAGGTCTTGTCCTGACCAGCTGAGGCAATGACCGTCACAAGGGATCCTGCGTTGCCATTGGCGGTTGCGTTCGCATCGGGCTTGACTGTGTGGAAGAGTCGCGGAGAGAACATGCAGACTTCTGTCGGGGCTTCGTGACCGATCAAGTTGATCTCGCTGTCCCATCTTGTGCGCTCAATGATCGCAACGGAACTGACGGGGCCATTGACGGCGTTGGCGGCGGCTATATGGTTTCCGTCGGGGGACCACGAACAGCGTCGGAAATACGTTGTTAGGGGTGAGCTTTTAAAAGGCGAGCTGATTGTTGTTTCGAGCACAAAGTTGTTGACCATGTCATGCTGAGTCGCATTCGGCGCGGGTGAAGTGAATCGGAATATCTTAATTGTCCGATCATCACTGGCGGTAGCGAAGAACTTATTCGCTGGGTCAAAGGTAATACCTTTGACATGACTCTGGTGGGCGGGTAGCGTCTTGAGCTTCTCAAAGGTATGGCCGGACCAGACAACAACCTTGGAGTCGAGGCCAACAGAGACGAGTATTGAGGAGTCGTAGGACCATGCGAGATCCTGCACATCGTTGTCGTGGCCAATCAAGCGCTTGTACGTTTTCCAATTCTCGACAGGTGGAGGCTCATTAGTACCAAAGGTGGCAGTCGGAGGTCCCTTGTCGAGGTGGTAGACGCAAATGATCTTGTCGTCGGCGCCACTGGCAAGGTAGCGACCATTTGGAGAGAACCGAACCGAGTGAATCGTGCCGAGGTGATGGCTCATGTGGCAGAGCTGGCGCGGCTTGTTGTAATCGGGGTTGTTGGCATTATAGATAGATTCGGTCGACCAGATTCGCACATGACCATCGCCGCCTGCGGTCGCTAAGCGCTTGCCGTCGGGAGAAACATGACAGCTGTAGACCTCGAAATCCTTTTGCTCTCCGCTATGGCTCAGCCATGATGGCTTGATGATGCGCATTATGTGAGGGCGAGCCACATGCCCAAAACGATCGCGTTGGGTGAGGTCCTTGAGCCCAGGGCGAGGGCGATGCTGAATTCGATGTTGATGGGGCTTCTTTCGTGTTTGCGATCGGATTGATTGTGATGCGATCGCTCTTATCTGCGAAATTCGTCGAGGTTGTTTGGCGATAATTGGCGATAATCGACGATGGTGTTGCTAAAATGAAGGTGATTATTGTTGGAGGTGACGCGCTGGCTGTCGCGTTTTTCGAGCTTCGTTCAATCAAAAAAGACCAGGGTCAGCCAGCTCCTTCGTCAGAGCACTTGCAGCTAGCTTTGCCTGTGCACTGGTGACTGTGGACTTTCACAGGCATTCCTTCCATCCAATAACCACAGCTGGGCAGCGATATGATTGGACAGTCCGGAGTAACTTTGATGCGCAAATACCCCTCCGCCTTCCGTCGTGTAAGTCTACCTCATCCTCACCGAGTCTCTTTGTTCAACATCCTCTAGATTTCCATGGTCACGAGAACGTCTTTCGCTCACTTGCCCCTTCTTTCGCTCGGCTTTGGAAGGATCATGGCGTGTATCGAAAGTTCCCCAGAATAACCTTGTATCAAATCACGAGATTTCGATGTTACTTTTCCACACCCACCAAACATCGCTGTCCGAACACCTCCTCCAATCTTTATCCCTGGCAATGTGCGATAGGGTCGGATGCAAGTATCGCCCTACCTTTGCCGTTGGATCACATGTTCTTGACCGGTCAAATACGACCCCGGGCGACTAGTGTCACTCTTACTTTTACCCTTGACCCTTGAGTCGCAATGCGCTTTTGACAGGTTGCCATGCATGCCATGCTGGAATCCCAGATGCTAATGCCAAGTCAAGTCATGATCACCTCAGCCTGCATCCAATGGGGCCTTATCTGTGCCGGGCATGGCTCTTTTCTTTTACAAAACCACTAACCTTTGGGCAATTCTCTGGGAAAGTCGACAAGTGACAGATAAAGTGCCCTCCTTCCTTTACAGTTTCGTTAGCCTTAATCCTGACCGCCTTGCCGAACAAGTGTCTGCGAGTTGCCCCAGCAATGTTTATAAGAACACTGTTCAACCGTCAGCGTCTTCTTGAACATGAAGCTCTTTCCATCAAATGAACAAGGCGCAGCCTAAAGTGTTCTTCTCACAGTAAGCTTGTGGTTGTGTTCCAAGATGGCATCGTCGACTATAAATCGCCAGCCACTGCTGGCTTCATTCGCTTCATCTGGCTCGACAACATCCCTCATCGCATCTTTGATTCACTCTCATCATCTACAACCTAACCCACAACTTTTCAATCGAGACAGACATCCCGCGACTCACAAATTAACCATGTCGACGCCCAATTCAATCTGCGTCGGTATCGAGCTGGAGTTTCTCGTTGCACTGGAACCACAGCCCAGCCCTGCCACTGGTGACACCCGATGGTCTTGTCCTCTGTCAGCGGGAGCCCTTCAAGGCCTCGTGATGGGGAACTTTAGCGCTTTTGAGCCAACGTGCATTGTCAAGGTATGCGAATCGATAGCCAGCAAGGGCGTCCCCGTTGCGTGCAACCTGATGCCACCTGAGAAGTCTGGCCCTCATCATGTCCCCGGCACTATGATTGTCCCGCTCACAAAAGGCACCGAACTGATTCGAGTTTGGAACCAGGAGGCTGCGGCGTCGGTGTCTGGAGCGTGTTTGCGGTCCAACTACTGGTTCATCGTCCCAGAGCGTCACATCACCCACGACTGCGTCAGTAAGTCCGGCAAGACACCCTCTGACAAGTACAACTGGTTCGGAACTGAGCTCAACAGCCCCATCCTCACCCGACCCGAAGAGTTCAGCCAAAGGCTGCCTATGCTCAGAAAATGCCTTGCGGCGGTTCAGGACAAGATGGTGGTTGGACTCAACTCGGGTTGCGGACTACACCTTCATGTCAACGACGCTGGTAGCATGGAGCTAAAGACGGCGCTGCGCGTTGCGTCTTTGGTCTGGCTGCTGGAGGACGCCTTGCTATACCCCCTCTGCCATCCGTTTCGTTCCACTTCCCCGTACTCAGCGCGCATCAGTGTCGAGTCGTGCATTGCCATGCGAAAGGAAGAGCCTCATATCCATGGCGAAGGTGGTGCCCTTATCAAGACACTCGCAGACCTCATGGGACAGCTCAATGGCCGCAGCAAAGTCAACAAGAGTCTAATGGGGGCGATGAAGCGACTCTGGTCAGAACCGGATCTTGGCAGCCTTGGTCAGGCGCTCCGCAAGCACGACGAGGGACCAGTGCACACAACGCGACGGTGCGCGCTGGTTGTCTCCAAGTACAACACCATCGAGTTCCGGTATCCCGAGTCCATGTTCGATGTGGACTACATTTCGTGCTGGGCAGACTTGGTGCGGCACCTGTACGCAGTTGCGCTAAAGCCGCAGGCGGAGTTTACCCAGGTCTTTTGCAGCGTGTACGAACATGTGACGCGTGATCAGATGCCTGCATGGTGGGTGATGATGGGTGCGATTGAATTCAAGACAGACCTGAAGCGGTGGCAGCCACGTCTCAATGCGTATGGCAGTGTCTTGAACGACCTCGATAAACAAGGCATCCTTCCAAAAGCAAGTCTGTAAGCTCTGGAAGCTTGATGGTGTCTTGGATGCTTGGTGTTATTTTGGATGCCTGGTGTTGACTTGGATTTGAAGTTGACACGAGTACCGCTGGACGGTACAATATCGCGAGGGAAACGAGAATTTAGACAAGCAGAAAAGGGACTTGATCGTTGGTTGGCAATGGGGATATAGACGGGGATGGAGTTTTGGCGTTGGGGTTAAGATTTGGATCTTGATTTGGATCTTTGATTTAAAGGCTACAGGATAAATATAGCCGAATTGATCGCTTATATGACCACCTGAGGACTCAGTGAAATTTCCTGTGACTGACTTGTATCGTGACTTTGTAATTCTTGTCTTTTTCTTTGATGTATATCTATTGCCCACCTTCAGCATCTGTACTATCAGACATACTACCTCGTCCTCCACCTTTAGGCTTGGACACCCTCATCTCTTTCAACAAGGCCTTTAGCTCATCCGTCCCATGCCTCTCGACATCCGCCATCAATTCGTCATCCTTGGCCCTCACGACATCATACCTGGCCTCCCAGCCCTGCCAGTCGACGACGTTGCGCGCGGCCATGTTCCACGCGCTGGCGGCGGCGCAGACAATGTTCATCTCGTACTCGAGGATACGGCGGTACAGATCAAGCAGCGTCTGGCGGACATGGGGCTGTATGCGCTGGAATTCGTCGGGGGAGGACCAAGATGTCGGATGGAGGGTGCGCGGGAGGGCCATGAAGTGGGGGATGTTGTCTGTGAGGTGGACGAGGCCGCGGCGAAGCTCTTTGTGGCGGAGGAGAGGATCAAGGAGGAGCTATAGACGCAGTTGTCAGCCTCGTCTCGGTGAGTAACAGTCTCATGTATAGTACTTACAGGAGTGAGAGAGCAAATGCCTGCCCATGCTATACCAACGCTGGTTTGATTCGCTAGCAACCTCGCGATGGTAGCCCTCGCGCCAACAAGAATCTCACGGGCATCGTCATCGCCTGAATCATTCTTTGACTCTGCGCTAACCTCGCGATTCAGCCCCGACGACGCGATCATGCTCATAAGCTCAACCCTCCTCTCGCCCTCCTCCGGAAGCCCATTCGGGTTCCCATGATGCCCCGGCCTCAGCGCATCGGGCAGCGCATGAGCAATGATGCTCTCATACGCGGTGACGAGTCCCGCCGACGTCGAGTCCCGCTTCAGGGCATCGTAGGCTGTGTTCCAGAGCTCGGCCTCGTGGAGGCGCTCCTCTTCTTCTGTCGCTGAGCCGCGGCGGCTCTGGCGCTGGCTGTGGGATAGATGGCAGCCGATGTGGGGGAGACGACGGGTGGACGAGGTGGTGGACGCGTTGGGTGAGGAGAGGGGAGATAGTGAGGAGGATTTGGAGGGAGGAGGGGAAGGGTGAGAGTGGCGGCGGAGTTTACTGACGATGCGTTTTACCTTGCTCTTTGGAGTAGAGGATGCTTGTGTAGTGGTTTTCATCATGATGTAGTGTACAGCGATGGAGTGTTATTTGGTGAGAAATTGACGATGCACGTATTCATTGATGATGGGTATGGGCTGCAATTGACAAAGAGAAGAGGATCCTACAGTTGTTCAGCTGAATGAATAAGGTAATGGGCTGTTTGTTAGTTCATGGCAGTCCACGATGACGATGCATACCAAAACTGGACCCCCCCCCCCCCCGAGATGCCGCTACAATAAAAGGGCCGCAGAGACACCCTTCAACTGTCTCCAGGCAGCCTAATTCCCAATAAGATGGGACAAACCACGATCATCATCCATCTCGGCAAGTCATGCTCTTGGCACACACCGAGAGGTCACCCGCCGGTCGATTCCAAGCTTTTTGACGTGGAGTCGATCGTCATTTTGGTCACCTTGAATCGGCCGAGAGGGAAGAAAAAAGACTCTCTGCTAATCCAATCCCGTTTATAAACGAGCCAGTGACGTTTTGGGATTGATCAACTTCAACTTGGGAGCATCCGCCTCAGCGAGTCAGGCACTCTGGAGGGGATTCTTGTTGTGTAAGAATTCCCCTTTCTTTTGGCCCCATTGTCTGGAGGGAAGATCCGCGGGGTCGATGAAGTCATATCCAGCAGAAAACTCGGCCGGGCCTAGTCCAACAACTGCCTGGTCTGCCGGTGATGGCGTCACCCATCGGGTTCGGACGATGCAGGGTCCGAAGTGCGTCGTGGGGCTTTGACAGGGGAGATTCTCCACTGCAGCGTGGTTTGTCTCGGATATGGGCCATGGAGCTGCAACTGAGATTGGGAGGTTTATGCGCATTGTATCCGGGCAAGGCAGGATATACGACCTTGTTTCAAGCTGATGGTTTTAGTTGTTGGTCTACCAACACTGACTTGTTGGCATACCAATTCATATTAGGAGATGGAGCGAAACCTTGAGGATCGAGATGCATTCCAGCCTGCCGTTTGATTAATGTGCAAAATTGGGCCCTTTACCCGTACCTCGCTTTGTAAAGTAACCATAGGAAAAGGTAACTAAGTACGAATACTTGTATTATACTACTAATAACTATCATAAGTTCCTCTATAGATTCCTAATACTAAGCCATTTTGACATTCAATACCCCTACAGCCTGTACATGTATCAATTCCACGGTATAACCTATCCGCAGTGGTAGTTGATCTCTCCGACTTGGGGGAAAACACAGCCAGAAACGCAACAGTAAACACCAACCATCATCGTCGGATCATCGCGACTCAATGCCCAGCCGTCAACAGCTGGCAGCCAGCTTCACATACAGGCAAAAGCCCTGTAAATAACGAAATAAACAGATTAATACCAATGCATTAAAACATTCCCCCCATCGCATCGTGATCTCTTGTTTCACACTGTCAACACCACGCCTTTACTCTACCTGAAACACCATCACCTCCCGTGATTCCATCCCAGGCCCCTCCTCATAACCACTCATCAATCCTCAATCTCATCTTTAAAGGATTCTCTCCTCTTCACCCGCTTCATTTTCTTCTTCTTCTTTCGCTTGCGCAGTTTTACTCTTCTCAGTCTCTCATTAAAGCAAGAAAGGTGTTGACCACCTCTCTCTGCCGCGTTACACTCTCTGATTCACTTGCGATACCCGACCTTTGGTTTCTTTCGACATTCACCCTTTTTATTCATTTTCGAATCAACAAGTCAAGATGCGCTTCCTCGCTCTCACCACGGCCATCGCCGGCCTCGCAGCCGCTGCACCTGCGCCGACCGCCTCGGCTACCCTGGCTGACGATCTGATTGTGGTCTCAACCTCGGTGCCCTGCTCTACCGCGACCCCAACCTCCGTCTTCTGGACTCCCAGCGCCAAGTCCGTCAAGTCCTGCGACGAGGCCTCGTACTCTGCCTGCGATGCCCCCAAGGACGTCAAGCGCGCCGACTTCCGCGACTGCGCCTCTCTGCTCTCCGCCTTTGGCCTACGCAATGGCACTTTCACCATCCCTGCCGGTGCATCTTACGGCGGCGGCCTCGTCGACATTGTCAAGTCGGATTCGTGCACTTTCGCTGTTGGCGCCGTCGAGGGACCGCTCAAGTTGGGCAATGGGGATGTCGACTTCATTGTGAACCAGGCTGTGCTGCACTTCTCTGCTGGGCTCGAGATGGCTGCTCAGGGACTTGTCGATTGTGCCGTTGAGGGTGGTGATGCCAAGAAGAAGGCGAGGCTGCACTGGCGGCTTTATGGTTCTACTCAAAATAGCTACTAAAGCTGGAGGGATTGGAGTTGGACGGTCTTGATGATCGTCAGATCTGAATCGGCTGGCCCGTCGAGGGCATTCA
>JAJODA010000583.1:0-42856 GCA_021730345.1 Fusarium cicatricum
GGAGCATGCCGAACATGTCCAGCAAGAACAGCATCATGACGACCCTATGGTTCTCGATGAGCCCGGTCAAAAGCCGGGCGAGATGGCCACGCTCGCCGAAGAGCCTACCGAGGAGCCGGCATCCAAGCAGGGCGACGACACGGTGATGCGGACAGACACGGCCGACCTCGACAAGATGGACTTGACCGCTCCGCCGGATCCGATGTGGACCACGTCCAACAACCACCATGCGCCCCCCGCCGGCAGGAAAAGGTCGTCGCCCGGCCCCATTGGGGAGACATACATGCCACTCCTCGAGTCTGATTCGTACTTGACAGCCAGGCGCAGTGATAAGGGCGCCTCCCCGGCATCTACATCACCGTCCCAGCATATCGGCGAATCTCCGATGCCGTACATCCCGTCGGCCCCGACCGGCAGATCTGCAGATGTCCCCTACGCCAAATCTTCTCAAATACCCCCAGATACCGGCGGCTTTCGCAGCCAGGCCCGGCCCTTTGGACGTCCATTCGGAGGCTTCGGTCACAGATCGCCTGCTCCCCCGTTCCAGAAGAAGCGCCTGGCGGCAACTCCACCCATGCTAGGTAAGGAACTCGTCTTTCGGAGGTGCCCGTCTCCCAAACAGACAAAGCTCGAGCCCGACCACCCATTCGCGGATCGCCATCTCCAGGAGAAGTACCGGGATGTTTCGGGTCAGCAGGGTCTCTGGCGAGGCTATTGCTTCAGGTCCGAATCGAATGATGCCTACCTGGTGCCAGCAGACCTGCATGCCCCACCCATGCTGGCCACGCCTCGGCCGCCGGCCACTCCCGGCCCCGACTCGCATATTGGCTCTCCAACTTTGACGGATGAGCCCGCTTCCATCAACGGTTCCGCCAACGGCCAGACCAATGGCACCCGGGCACGGAACGGCCAGGCCAAGGGTCTCCATATGCTCCACGGCATCAACGAGCGCCTGCAGCAGGAAAAGGCCCTTGTCGAGCGCGAGGACAAAATCGCAAACGAGTTCGACGACGGCTTCGTCACTCAGGTGTACAACTATCTATCACTAGGCTACCCCGCCATGGCTCGTGTGTTTGATGAGGAGCTGTCACGCATCAGCCTCATGAGCCTCGGTGAACTTGAGAAGGACGACGAGAAGCAGCTCGCCCAGGGCCATCTCGTTGAACTTGATGGCAGTCCCCGCGAAAAGAGGTGCCCGCGATGGAAGGCACTCTCATCTTATATCAAGGAGTGGGCCAGACAGCACCCCAACCTCGACAGCATGGACCCGGTTGGGTGGGGAGTCCGGGAACGCCGTGGCAGTTGGGCTGTCTAAGCTGCATGCTTCTTTTAAAGCATCCATCAGTATGCACTCATGCTGTGTTCGCATAAGCCACTTTTGTTTACGAAGCCACCGGAGGAGAGATACTGCCGAAGGAATATTGTTATTCTTATGTTTTCGACCATGGGCGGGCGTTGGTTCATGTTTCGCAATGCTTCAGGAAGTCTGCCAGAGGATGCAGACCCTGCTTGCAACGTTTTGATTCACCGTTGAGGAGGCATCATCGCGGGACATGGGTGTCCCTAGAGCGGGTTTTACTTGTTCGGGTATGTTTATACCATGTCTTGTGACAAAAGCAAAAGATGTAGTGAAGGGAGAAAGACCCAGGCTTTGCTATTCGTTGCTTTCAGGCGATAGAGGAGGGCCTAGACTATGGGGTATTTCTACTAGAAGGAATGAGACGACGGATACACGGCAGAGAAAAAGGAACGACATTGGAACGTTGGGGATTTGAAGGGCATGTGCCAGAGTGCACATATTGTACATGATCAGCGGTTGAGAGTTGACCGGCTTTGGGTGCTGGTTCAGCTCAATGAATGGGTGTAGAAACAGAATACATGTGATGTCTCGTCCATTTGGGTCGAGACAATACTCGAGTCTATCAAAACTCTGCGCATATTAGTAAAGCTGATTACTTGTTGACTGTATTGTCGCTACTACAATGCTTGACCAAGCACAGCTGCACAGTCAAGTTACAGTCGAGAGACGCTGCTCCTCTCTCCACTCGCTTCAATAACCTTCCACGACCTCCCTCCTACATCAACAACATCCCCTTCCTTCAGCGTCTCCTCCTTTAGAATCGTCTCACAGGGCAGTTCCTCGTCCCCCATCCTCACAGTCCTACTCCACCCATCCCTCCACTCCCACCTCTCGAGCGCAATCGCATCCCCAACCCTAAGCAGACCCTGGACATACCTCCCCAGCCTGACGACGGAGCCCCTGACGCCTCGCTTCCCGTCATGCACCTGCAGCACCAGCGCCCTGACGCCCTGCTCACCGGGGACGGCGGAGGGAGAAGCGTCGTGCCAGAGCTCCTCGTAGGCGGTGTCGACGCCCGTGGCCGGATTGACCATGTGGCCCTTTTCGAGGGTCAGCGAGTCGGGCTGCGGGTACATGAAGCCCGCGTCCGGGAAGAGCTCGGGGGTCAGGCTGCGGGATGAGATCCAGTGGTCAAAGGTTGAGTAAGATGTCAGGGCACCCGTGGGGTCGGGTCGCTTGGTTGAGGTTGTTATGCCGGCGATAGCCCAGTCTAGACGGGAGAAGGGGAGGGGATCTGAGGGGTTTGTCAGTAGCAGTCTTGAATACTGGGGTGATAAGGGAGAGGTAGAGTCACCATCTTGGCCGGTCCAGGGACCTTGGTGGCCTTCTGGCTTGAGGATGCGGAGATCGACGAAGCGCTTGCCGGGGGATGTGACGACGATGGTCGAGGTTGGCTCGCTGGCCGAGTCGGGGAGCCAGCGGATGTGTTCTCTTATTGAAATGGTGCCCATCTTTGGACCGGGGTATGCTCTTGAGTTTAAGTGAGTAAGTTAATCTCGAAGTGAGTTGTAAGTGAGTCCTTTTGTCTTTGAGAGGTCCGCAGAAAATGCGGGGAGAAAAGATGGGGTTGACTTGCAACAAGACGATGAATCCACTTGGTGATAAGCCACATGACTCCGTCAAGCTACTGGGTATCATCAGAATATGAAATGTTCAATAGTCCTTGAGAGCTTGTTAGGTTTAACTCTGCTAAATTAATATAGCATGACAATTGTTAGACACCTTGCCAGCACATGACGTTGCTCTCAATGTTTTACATCGGCTGCAAGATTATCGTCAGCAATTCATTGGTACCGAATGGGATACGGGGTTGCAACAGATAAAACTCGCGCCAGGGTACAAGATAGGAAAGAGGGTATAATTATCTCCAGGCTTCCCAGCAATTGTTTACCAACAAGTGTTACAGAAGCAGCATCTCCATCACAGCTCATAATAAGTGCCAGGTAACACGATATTTCAGTAGAAGGGCCCTAGGCGATGCAACATTGAGGTTCACAAGTGTAAAATTATATCTAGCTCAACCTGTCTCAGTCCAATACATCTTGCGACCTGGCCACTGGCGCCGCCATGTGATGAATCCCTCATGCTTGATCCCGCTGCTGTTTCCTCCTCCGGCCGCTCAGGACCCCTGACCTTAGTCCAAAACCAAAGGCATAACGTAACACAAAAGCCATACGACAACGAATTGTCGAGTATGGTGCGGGTACGGGTGCGGATGCCGTGAGGCCAGAAAATATAAATCGTTGCGCGGACGCGGATGCCGTTAGGCCAGAAGCTGTCGAGTGTTATGCGGACTGGATGCCGTGAGGCCAAGGGTCGACGATTCTTATGCGGACGCGGATGCCGTGAGGCCAGAAGTTGTTGATTGTCATGCGAACTGGATGCCGTGAGGCCAGCAACTGTCGACTGTCGTAAGCGTGGGTGTCGTTGAGTGTCGAACAAAAAAGATGCTGTAAGGCAAGCCTCTAACATGCTTGAAGCCTTTGGACCTTGGTCATGGTGATGCCTGAACCTCCACCTGATACTCCTCGACCTCCGCGAGCTGCCCCTCGACTCCCCCCTCGAGGTCCCTTTCGAGCATTTACTTGAACTCCTCCACGAGGCTGTTGCTCCCATTAAGCTCGTCCCACAACGTTTGGGTGGGGTTGAGCAGGAGGGATGGGTCATTTGGGTCGGTCATATCCTCGGCTGCGTCGTCGTATACCTTCTCAATCTCCGGTTCGACGTTGGGGTCTGTTGAATAGGTAGCAAACTCAATCAAGTCGCCATCAGTGTCCCGCCAGTCCTTCTTCTCGACCCATTCCTTGTTGATTGAACGGCCATTTGCTTGCCATTCATGAAAGAGGTCGAAATCGCCCCAATTAGCTCCATGCATTCAGGGCCATGTGCGACAGTCACAGAAAAGGGTTCCAGGTAGGTGGTGGACCCGTGCCTCGCAGCAGCCCCGAGTCGGAGGTAGTCAAACGTTCCACTAAACGAGTTAAATAAGGTATCGTAATTCTGGAACATATTAGAATCGTGTATACCTCAAGAATTAATGCAGCAAGCAACATACAAGAAGCCAATCTCGCTTGACAGCTGTGACAATCCGCAGGTACTGGATACCACCATAGCGCATCTCGTGGCAGATCACCCACTCACTCATGGTCCATTCCCACAAGGCAGCTATCGGGATCGATGGTGAAAGAGTGGTTTCCATGAACCGTCTTGTACATGTCGTCCCGCGAATGGAACACTGCGGCCTTGAAGAAGAAACCTGCCAGCAGCGCTCGCCAAATCTTGTCGCTAAACTCCTTGTCGTTCTAGTGGGTATCAAAAAAGACGGGAATCGCTGACGCCAAGCAGGTGAAGGAAAACACAGCCGGCACTCATAGTCTTATAATTAAGAGTAAATACTTATTATAAAATTAACCTAACCTCTTAAGTATGATGGACTAAGCTTTGCCTTAGGTTTTAGGTAACCTCGGATAAGTATCTATATGTGAGCTATTCCCGCCTTTTTGGTACCCTGGGGGGCCGTTGTGGTCCAGTAGCTTCACCTGTTGGCCCTTGGGCATGTTTGCTTCCAGGTACTCTATCAACTCGTTTTGAATGTCGATGACTTGTTTTGCCACGCGTTGATTGATGAAGAATTCATTGCAAAAGCCTGCAAGCTCATCTTCCGACAATTCCTTTTCCGCCGTCAAATAGATGTTGACAGTGTTGAGTCGAGCCAGTTGGTCAGACTGACCATGGGCAAACGCGTGCCGGATCTCATCTGCGGCATACCGTACTGAGTGAGGCCGCATCAGGATATCATCCTGCCTACTCATAAAAGCGGCAATGGTGATCATCTGGCCGAGACAGCCGAGACGATATGCCTCTTTGAAGGCATTGTACCATACGCAGTCGACTGGAAGCTTTGCTGCCGCCTTTCCAGACGCAGTGATCACTGCTCGGTCATCGATATAGCCCCTATATGCATAGTAAGAACACTTGACTTGAGGAAAGGCTTTTTTCTCAAGATCATGTCATCGCATTGTGACTCATACTTACATGTCATTAAGCTCCTCGAGGGCACGAAGGTAAGCCTCTGGGTGAGGTGGGTCTACCCAGTCGAACTGGGCAACTTGATGATGGCCCATGGCCTTGAGGCGTAGGACTTCATTCGTCAACTCCTTCATATGAATACCTGGGGCGATGTTCGGAGGCATCACCCGGTCATGGGTGTCTTTGGTGTAAAGGCGATAACATTCGCCAGGTTGGGTTCGACCTGCTCGGCCCGCTCTTTGACGAGCTGAGGCCTGCGAGACGACGGTGGTGAGAAGAGTATTTATGGCCACGCGTGGGTGATATCCAGCTTGCTTCTGCTTCCCACAATCTATTTTTCAACGTTAGTCTCCAAGGGTGACGAGACAGACGAGACCATGAGATTGAACGACATACCAATGACATGGACGATACCAGGAATCTTCAAGCTGGCCTCGGCGACATTTGTCGAGACTATGCATGTCTGGCGACCAGACCCACTGGTTGCCAGGTTCTGGGCGAGGTCGTTGTGGTGGTGGTTGTTGTGTTGATATGTTTCGTTGCTTAATTTTCGAACCATCTCAAGCCAAATAAACACATTCCACGTGACCCACAGGCAACAGTGTTCTTATTTGTTTCTAGTTGCCAGTTTACAGAGTTAGACACTGCCGGACTGGCAGTGTTAGCTCCCACCAAGGTACGAAAAGGTAAGGCTCGCACGAAGGCGAGGCTCCCAAGCAGGTGAAGGAAAACATAGCCGCTCGGTTAGATTTTACTATAATCTAAAGATCTCCCAAGGTTAGCTAAATTATAATAAGTCTTATTATAAGAATACTTAAAGTTAGGCTATCTTTATAATAAATATCTTTAAAACTTTATAAATTCTTTACCTAGGTTTTAGAGGAGCTAGATCTCAGCTTTATCAATAGTGATCCTGCAGAGGTCTACTCTAACTAGGCCTTTGTCCCCAACGAGGTCAGTCAAACCCGACAATATAGATAAGATCTCCTTCTTTTCCCCTTCCTGTTCAGCAAACAAGCACTCTTCAATCTATCGATAACTAACGATGAGGCCAACACGTCTGCAACCAATATGTCCACGACTGAGCCTTCTACAACGGAGGCAACTGCCGGGACGTCAGCCAGCGCCAGCAATGCCGCTCCGAGCTCAACAACTACCTCTACAGTCTCTCCCACTGACCGAGTCACCCCCGTTAACAAGAAGGTCCGCGCCAAGCTTGGTTCTGTTGCTGGTGAAAGAGGCTGCGGCAAGTGACCTTACAATAGCAGGCGGAGGTTATAAAAATTACCCTGTCAGCAGCATCAGGAAGAATAGTGCACTGCTTTATATCTAGTTGACTACCGGTGCTGGAGCTTCGAATCGTGCCGAGATTGTTCCTCAGGCGGGAGTGGTACGGGAACTACATTTGGTCCCTTGTCTACGCAGCCTTTGACAATCATGATGACTTCAACTCGCTCGGCGAGCGATGACAGGAAGAAACAACAGAGGCGGCGGCCACCGACGAGTCTAATGAGAAGTCGACATCAAAGGCATCTACAACGACCCAATAGGCGTCTCAGGCTGGGCTAACGAGCTGCTCTTTTCCCGTGGCCACTTCAAGTGTCGATGTTACTTTGGCCTCCCCGGATCGGCCGCCGATCAAGTCCAGACTTATCGTCCCTAGAACTTCACCATCAAGCCTGTGAGAGGTTAGAAGTCATTCGGCATGCTTCCTTTTGTCTGCAACGGGTAAACTGCCGTAGTTCCGAGTACGACAGACAGGGTACAGTCTGTTATATGTGTAGGACCGGACCCGCTGGTCTAGGCATAACGTTCACGTCCAATTCCATGTACAGATCTCATGGTAGAGGCTGCCTCAAGTGCCCTTCTCGACCGATGTTTTGAAAGCTTTGTTTTGTTTACAAGCCATATACATCATAGCGCAGCGCTAATTCATATTTCCTTGTCTTCTCTTCATCAATCGACTACAGTCCCCAATGTTTCCTGATCGTCAACTGGTCCAGGCCCCCCCCTGTAATAACTCAACCCTGAAACGTAGTCTCGTCGTTTATTCTGCTTGGCAGTCCCATTCTAGGCGAGAATACTGCCAAGGTGTTTGAAGAAACTCGTGGCATGTTTCCACTGTTTCAGTTGGCAAGGGTTTGAAACGTGGAAATGGGTCGTTCGATGTAACCAAATGGTCGGGTCATCAGCCTCTTATTCCTTGTCCTGTCACTCGGAGCTGAGTGCCCAGGCGGGATATTCTCCTCCGCCAAACGGAGAATTAAGGTTGACACGCTTGGCGATCCTCATTAATTAAAGAGTTGCAGTCTTCCGACATCGTGGTACGTCTTTATAACTACCGCAGCCCGCGCCCATGAGGGAGTTCGCTCTGGTGTTTCTGGTAGTTCAGTTTCGTTCAATACTTCTCTTTCGTTTACTTTTTCTTCACTCTTTTTTTCTTTACCTTGTCAACGGCAGCGCCGTCAATTGTCATAATGAAGCGATCCACCCTCCTTTCTCTCCTCCCCGTGGTTTTGGGCTGCGCGAACCGCGAGTCCAACAGCTGCGCCTCTGCCGTCGCAAACAACGGCGAGGCCTTTTGCGCTACCTTTATCCAGAGCGTCGTTACAGAGACGGCCGGTCTTCCCCAGTGGGCTTCTGGGTGCTCCAACAAGCCCAAGCAGATCTCCAAGGAGTGCTCGTGCGTCTTTGCCGCTGGCGGCGATGGCCCTGCTCCCGCTACCAAGACCGGAGATGCTCCCGTTCAGACCAAGGCTCCAGCTACCACTTTCGCTACAGTTGTAACCAGGACTCCGGTAGCTGAGGCCTCCAGCGTTGCAGAGGACCCTGTCTCTGAGCCCGCTGCCGAGGAGCCTGCCTCTTCTCCTGTTGCTGAGAAGCCTGCCACTAAGCCTGCTGCTGAGACGCCTGCTTCTTCTCCCGCTGGTGAATCTCCAGCCTCTTCCGCTGTCACTGAACAGCCCTCTCAGGCCCCTGGCGGAGAGGCCACCGAGGGCGGTAGCTGTGGTGCTGCCAAGGTCGACGAGCTTGTTGGTTATGGCGAGAAAGCTACTGGTGGTGGTAGCGGCGCCGGTGTTACCGTTACTTCTTGTGCCGACCTTACATCGGCTGCTGCCAAAGGTGGTGTGATTAAGATTGATGGAAACCTCAGCGGCTGCGACATCGTCAGGCTTAAGAGCGACACCTCCATCATTGGTGTTGGTGCCGAGTCTGGTAAGTCTACCGCGGTAAAGCAGGCTGGCATTTGCTAACTCATCCATTCAGGTCTCACTGGCGGTGGTTTCCGCTTGAAGGACATCACCAACGTCGTCATTCGCAACCTCAAGATGAACAACCCTCCCGAGGGCAAGGATCTCATCGACATTGAGAGCTCGACTCACGTCTGGGTCGACCACTGCGACCTCTCCGCTGCGGGCATCACCGGCGACAAGGACCACTACGACGGTCTCCTCGACGCCAAGCACGGCTCTGACTTCCTCACCTTCAGCTGGATCAAGTTCTCCAACCACTGGAAGGCCAGTCTACTCGGCCACAGCGACAATGCCGGCGCCGAGGACACGGGCAAGCTGCACGTCACCTACCACCACAACTACTGGACCAAGATCAACAGCCGAGCTCCTTCGGTGCGCTTCGGCGTTGCTCACATCTACAGCAGCTGCTACGAGGATCTTCCCACTTCGGGTGTCAACTCTCGCATGGGCGCCCAGGTTCTCGTTGAGCAGTGCTCGTTCAACAACGTCAAGAACGCCATCATCACCAACCTTGACAGCAAAGAGGACGGTTTCGCCGTGGAGAAGAACAACCTGTTCACCACCAGCCCCATCCAGATCACCCAGAAGAAGGAGCTCACTCCTCCCTACAGCTACACGTAAGTTTGAATATGTCTGAAGAATCGTGCAACAGTTCTAATAGTTATGATAGCACCGATCCTGCGAGCTGTATCTGCGATCTTGTCAAGTCCAAGGCTGGCACTGGAGTCATCGCTTAGCTGTTTCCCCCAAACTGAAGACGGGAGTTGAGGAAGGGGTAGATTTCGCCTGGTCGATTGAATAGGGATTTCGCCTGCTATTTTAGACACTTATTTAGGTCGCTTTCGACCGGTGTATATATCCTGTAAATAGACAATTGCACCAACCATCAATTACAATGTTAGATTAAACCTGCGCTGAAATGTCTGTGATAGATTCCGAGAGCCATTAGCCGCACCAGGGAGTTGGACCTTTGACTATAATTACAAACCCGCGTTTCTGGCTCAGTGCTTAAGAATCAGTCACTGACGGGGATGCAGGCGGGTTCTGCTGTCGCGTTTAGGGTTAGGAGGCCAGGCCATCGAGGAGCTATGCCATGGACCCCAAGGATCCAACCGCCTCCAACACTCTCTCCAGATGGCACGACTTTGCCGACGGTAGCACGTCCGCCAAAGGCGTACAGGCGGAGAGTGTCTCGGCTGACGCTATCAGCTTGGGTTATATGGCTAACGAGTGTCTTTATCCATTCGGCCGACTCGTCAGGGTCGAGGATGCGATCAATCTCGTCGCGAAGGACGGCGATGGTAATGACTGTTGTCAGACTGCCGAAACCTTTTCAAAGTCAAAACAATCACTGGTCTTGCATTCGAGGACGAAGAGTACGACATCAAGATTCGAAAGGCCCTTGCCCGCGGGTTCTGCCACAACGCCGCCGTCATTGATAGTGCCAAGCCAACCGAATATAGGACACTTGACAACAACCCTGCCGGCATATCACCAGACAGCGCCATTGTTGGTAATGGGGCCGACTGGATTGTTTACCATAAGCTGCACTACACCACATTTCAGTACATGGTTCGTTGCACAGTTGTTGGACTAGATTGGCTTCGTGCAAGTTTCCTCACCCCTGCCATGTCATACTTTCTCTTGTTCGGACTTATGTTATCCATACCTATAGGCTCTCGACTACTTTCGCCCTGGGAACTTGCCCAAGGACTACAATGGGAATGTCCGCAGCAAGACACTTCGAAAGATCCTCAGCCAAGAGTCGCAACTATCCTCATCCCGTTGTGTCTCCCGATTTGGCTAACGCCATCCCACTCCTCGCCTTTGTGGGTTTTGTTGGATGGCAGTCGATTAACACAACACTTGTCTTTTTTCCCCAAACTCTGGCTCCAGACTCGCTAAACGGCATCCGTTCTTGTGGCACGATACGTTCTCTGTTTAATCGATTGCCCAACGGCATCTCATGAGGTCGTAGTCGTGAACATCGTCGATGGTGAGAATTGGTTGTCGCTGACGTGAGGACTAAGAGGGCAGCTCAGCTGCATGTAATTTACAATCATTAAATCATTCAATACTTGATCTATGGGTGAGAATAAATTGCAAAACCTGCTTTTACCAGAGTTTACTTTTACCTGGCTCCCGTATTGAGCATTTATTTACCCCTGAACCTGCTCTTGGTGTACTTTACCAGTCCCAACTTAACCCAGGTTAACAGCATATTGGCCAAAAATGCCTTGTAGTAAAGCGAGAGTGCCGAAAATTAGACATGATGTACTAATTCATATTCTAGAGAAGCTCCTGGCAGTAATTTTAGCGTCTAGACTAAGACCATCGAGGTAAATGAGTATGAAGGTAACTTGGGCAGCTCCTTCCCTTTGCCATGTCCTCCCAATCCATTTGGATTAGGGATGCCCACGCACTCTGTCTTGAGATGTGCAGTCTTATCACGAAGTCCGTACATAATGCTCATGTCCCAGAGACAGGTGCCAAGAGGCGTCAATATCAAGAATATGCTCCATCTTCCTACGATCTTCCTCGCCTAATCGTAGTAGTGAAGTATATTCACCACATTGATATGGCTCCCCTCCCTTCTATTACTTATGCCCTTCATCCGCTGCACGACGGCCGCAACTGGACCAAAGGAAGCCGGCCTCTTCGCAAGGGCATCAAGGTTGAGGTCCGATTCGATAACTATGTGGAATGTCTTCGTAAGCTTCGAGCTCGGCAGAGAAGGCCGAAGCGACCGCCAGGCTTGACATTGTCTTTAGCCACTTCTACGCCAGGCGAGCGGGACAAGGTGTTACCGTTGAATCCCCAAGCTACCTAACTACGATTACCGGAGATCCATCCGATAAAAGTGGAGCAACGACGCCGAGATATCGGAGAAGGGTTCGGCCACGTGCCGCCGGGGGGAGTTGCCTGCTGAGACTTAGGCCTGTTGGTAATGGATTCGCTGTCGCCCAAGCACAGGCGGTGAGACGAAGCATCTTTCGTCGACGCTAGCCAGGCCTTCGTTCATTTTAACTTGGGTTGGGGATTTTTGCGGGAGGCCCGAGAAGTTGGAGAACCCCGGTCGAAGTTGGAGAAGATTTCGGTACTTAGTGTACAAATCGTAGGATTTCTTTCAGGATTACTTCTCGTGCAGTTCAAAACGCTACTCTGACTCTATGCGTAAGGGTGCCTGAGCAAGACCTGCGGTAACTTGTGTAATCGCTAAATATAGCCAGCTTACATAGCGCACCCCAATGCAGACCGATGGTCACAACTCCAAAGATTGACAACCCAAACAGATAAGGAAGACACAGCCGCTCGGTCAGATTTTACTACGATCTTATTATTTCTAAAGGTTAGCTAAGCTATAATAAATTATATCATAAGAATACTTCAAGTTAGTTTAATTCTATAATAAATATCTTTAAAATTTTATAGATTCTTTACCTAGGGTTTGGATAAGTTAAAGCGAGCAGGCCAGCTGTTGTTTTTCTTTACCAGGTTGACAGCCCCATTAGGCCACCCTGGAGCAAATTCTCGTGCAGCCTTTTAACCCACATAGTTAGCTCCGCCAGCGGAGACACTCTTCTTCTCCAAAGTTCCCTGGGGTCGGCATGTGTTGGCGGCTAACACAAAAGAGCTGTCTAGCTCCATCTCTTTAACCATGTTTTTTCCCTATTGCTTGGCGGTTCGAAGCGGGGCCACGCCAGTATGAGACCATGCATTCGGTGTCTACCGCAACGGGCGAGATGCCCGTTTCTGGCAGTTGAGTTGCTCATGCAACTTAGCAGATGGAGATTGCATTTTGGTGAGCCACTCTCGGGGATCGGCGACAGGGTGCACTTCCTTCTGGAGATGGACCTCCGAAATGCGCCCATGTGAGCACAACTCTCCAATTTCTGCAATACTTCCACGAACGGGAGTCTGTGTCAGGTTTGTTTGGTCAAAGCACCCGAACTCGGAGATCAATACGCCGTCATGCCCGACGGATAAATGTGGTTGAATCAGCCATGACGAAAACGCTCAGGCGCCATCCTCATATTAACGGGCTGGTAGATCGGCATGGATATCCGATTACCTGCCTACCTGGACATGCTGCTATAGTGAAACAGCAGGCTGATGCAAGTCAGATGCTGCGTACCACGTCGGGGGCGGCGCGATACGACCTTGTGGTGAAACAGTGTCCTTCGGAAGAAATTAGCGGGAGGCTGCCGAAGAGAAATCGATATCATGCAGTGTTCTAATATTGGAAGCTTGTGAGAAGAAGAATGTTGAAGCTTTGTGAAGAGAAGTCGCAACGACTCGTTAATTGAGCAATCAGCAACATCTTGCGACGAAATGGACCTAAGAACCTTGCACGTAAGCTTGAGCCAAGCTCATTTAGTGCTGTCGATCAAGACGCTACCAGAGCTGCACAACACCAATGAAATGTAGCTCGCTCAAGCTCCAGTCGCATCTCGCTTTTTGTTCTCTACGAAAACACATATAGTGCTTGCGTATGTAGTCACCCGGCGGCTGAATAGCAAGGAGGCGGCGCATTTCTCGTGTCTTCTCACCAGATGCAAAGACACGGCTAGGACGGCAGCGCTTAGTTATGCATGATACCCTGGACAAGGGTGTGAAGATCACTTCTGTTGGCCTCTATCCGTCGGGATAGTTTCTGCATAGAGACTAGGGCCTGTAAACACCAAAGGCTACGTGTTCCAGATTGTCCTTGTGGTGCTTATCTGCGTATGCTATACTACGTGTAAGCCACACTCCTTCATCTCACGAGCATCTTTGACTAATGCTCCTAGCCATACCTGTCAGCTTGACCCTTGCCCTTCGCAAAGCTTAGTTCCGCTATGTTGTCTTACATTTGTGGCCGATCCTGCTGTAATGGTTCACGCAACTTCGAACAACTTGTGACGGGTATTTACCGTCGAGATACACAGCATCACTATTGAGGAGGTGGGAAACAGCTTGTTGAATGAATGCCTCTGAATCATGGACGAGGATCAGTTTCAATTGTAAAAGTCGTAAAAATATGCAGGCCCTGATATCCGTTCGCCATTCCCTTTCGTCATAAAAAGGTCCCAGCCCAGTGGTCCCATGAATCCCAATGCTTTCCTGTATACCTCAGTCCGCCTCGTATTGCGATCGTGATACCCTTTTCCCGCATTACCCAAGGCAGTCCTATATACAATCCCAAACGATATCTTGTAAGATGTTCTGCAAGACATCGCGCCCGATGACTTCCGCTTAGACGGTGTATCGGAAGAAGGTAGCGTTGTCGCCGGAATTCTGCTCCGCCTCCTTCTCGACACGGGTGTACTCATGGGGAGCCTTGTGGGTGTTGTCGCGGCGGGCGTTCTCGCGGCGGAGGTAGATGGTCATGAAGATGCAGAGGATGCAGCTCATGGTGGTAGTGCCAACCAGAGTAGCATGGCCGGAGCGGTAGTGAGGAGCGTCATCCTTGCGATAAACGAAGCCAGCTACGGCACCACCGAGGTTACCAAAGCCAACGTGCATGGCAATACCGACACCACGCTTGAGAGAGCCACCAATGTTGTTACCGTTCCAGGCAACACCCTGGGGAACATTGGGGTAGATGCCGGAGCAAATCATGAACGCAGCGAAGTACTTGGCGCCATTGGACTCGACACCAGCGAGGATAGCAAAGCCGACCATACTATACAGATAGTGTTAGTGGTTTCAAATAAATATGTCAAGCTGGGTTCTAGATTTGTATCTGAACCCTTGGCGATTGGGGGAGGAATTGGAGACTTACGCGACGAGACAGAAGAAGATCATGTAGATGCCACGCTGGCCGTGCTTATCAGCGGCGAAACCACCAAAGATGGTGAACAGGCAGGCAACGACATAGGGAGGAACGCTCATGAGCTGAGCCATCTCGTTGGTGTAGCCAAGACCCTTGACGATGGTAGGGAGGAAGATGGAGATGGAGTACAGGGGGGTGTAGATGCCGATGGTGATGAGCATGTGGACCCAGATCTTCCAGTCCTTCAGGGCATCACGGAAGAACTGCCAGTTGAAATCATCGGAGAGAGCAGATCGGTCTTCTTTGAGGCGGCGGAGAACCTCCTCGCGCTCGGTGTCGTCGAGGAACCTGGCAGTGTCGGGGTAGTCGTGCATGACGAAGAAGGCCATAACAGCAAAGATGAAGGTAACAAGACCCTCGATGATGAAGATCCAGGCCCAGCCATCGAGCCCTCCAACGCCCTGCATCCCCATGATGCCGCGGGCAAGGAGTCCGCCGAAGGCACCGGCAGCCGTGGCAGCGGAGAAGAAGATCGCCATGCGCAGACCGCACTCGTGACGCTTATACCACATAGTTATCAGATACGTGATTCCCGGGAAGAGTCCTCCCTCAGCGAGTCCTAGAGCCATGCGAGTGGCTAGGAGGCCTCCGAAGTTCTTGACGATACCCATGATGCATGTCATGATGGACCACACAACCATGATGAAGGGGATCCACACAGAAGGGCGGAAACGCTTCATGGCAAGATTGGAAGGAATCTCAGCTGCGACATAAAAGGGAAAGAAGACGGAAACGGCAATCTGTGGAATTAAATGGTTAATATTTCGTATGGCAAAGTTGAGGCTGTACTCACGTTGTAGTCCCACTTGCCCGTCATGTTCAGGGACTTCTCGAGACCAGCCAATTTGGCATTGCCAATGTTGGAACGATCAAGGAAAGAGAGAAGGTAGAGAAGGGCGAGAAAGGGTAGAAGATTGATGTCCATCTTGCGTAGAAGGCGGGTTTCGGCCTTCTTGTCGAAGCCCTCATTGGCGGGATTCTCGTGGAATTCGACGGCCTTCTCATAGTCGACCTTGTCGGTGGAGGAGTTCTCGGCCTGGTGGCTAGCCACCTGGTGTTCCTTGGAGTGGTGCTGCATGTTGACTATGCTGCTGTGGTGATGGTGAGGGGAGTTGAGAGATGGATATATAGGAGGAGGAGGAGTGTCCTCGAAGGAAGGGGGGGAAAGGAGAAGAGGAAGCGGATGCTCTGATCTGAAGACTGGAGGAAAACCTGGGGAAGAGCCCACCTTTTATGATAAAAAAGAAAAGGTAGGAGAGATGCTGGGACATTGAAGATGGCGACCAGATAGACTAGGCCATCTTTCCCCAGATCCATCCCGGGACCGGGCTACTACGCCGGGGCCAACAACTGTCATCTCTGGTGACAGTCAAGCCCATTGACGCCCCCGTCTCGAAGATATTCCACTTCACGCACGAACGGCAGCTAGCATGGATCAGAGAGGGATGCGAAGTGTGTGTGTGGACATGGGAGGGGAGAACTGGGGATGGAGACTCTTGTTTTGGAGGAGCGCCGCAACCACACGCACTTTGCTATGCACAAAAAGCCTGGATGTGACTGGATGAGGACTCTTTTCTCACACACTCGGGCCTACGAGAGCAAGGATGGTTCCATGTCCCACCGAGGTACATATGCCCACACACACCCAATGTCGCACCCTTGCACGCTTTCCCCATGTCTCCATATCTTCCCCCATGCCTCACTCCGCCTTTCCCCCACCTCACCCCGGAGACCAATGGCCGGGGGGGCCAGTACTGCAATGTCTGTGCCGTGGACGGGGGAACGTGAAAGAGGGGGGAATATGCTGCCAAGCAGCGCCCACTGGGGACCAGAGACTTGCCTGGGCCCATGCTGCCAAGATGCGCACGTCTTCTGCCAGATTGTCGCCTCGCCGCAACTTTCGGCCTGCCTGCTGCAGGATTGCCTACGTTGAACCTCTGGGACCGCGGTGGCGCTGCCCTGTTTCATTCCACGAGAAGCGAGTGTCGCTAACAAGGAGTTCAATGTGCGAAACAACAAAACAATGGTTGAGAACCGGCGTCGTCTTGGCTTGTGATTTACGCCACGGGTCGCGTGTGTAAGTCGTGATCTGCATCCACCGAGAACACGGACGAGATCGTCCGTAGGTTACAGATTACCCAGAGATTCGAGCGACAAGGTAGAAAAAGCTTGGCAAAACCTCATTTGTGCCAAGTCGGTACTGGATCCCCTTAATGGTTCGATAACAAGCATCAAAGAGCGTGTGTGCCGTCCAGTCAGGGTTTCCCTTGATGGTTATCAGCATGAGAGGGCCGCTTGGCTTGGTGAGTAGGGATAATCTTCGACTCCTTGATGTGACAGGGAGAATCCCAGTTGACCACATACAAGCAATAGCCAAGCAAAAGCTTCTCTCATGTAATTTGTCTGATTCTTGCCACATCCGACGCGCGCTGCGCTGAACGGCGTGGCTTTTGCTGTACTACCTTTGTCCGTCCAAGGATTCGTTATCTCGAGAACTTTGGGTCTCATTCCTGGTCCCATACGGCGTATGGTGCAATGCATGTCGATAGAGTAGTATATTATCTCAAAAGACTCCAGATTGGGCGGCCTCGGCGATGACTGCCACCCACGAACTCGGTTCGGTCGGTGCAACGGTGCCTCATGGTCGCGCCTCATCTCAAAGCTCGTATCATGCCACCATCTGGAGCTGAAATCATGGCCTCATGTCGTTGCCACGCAGCCGTCATCTGGTACGAGATGGATTTCCCATCTTGCTCCATCTTGCCGCCATCTCCCATCTCGCGTCTGGCACTGGCTCCCTTGTCCTGTGGCCGTGCGCCCTCCCCGTAAATCTGCGAGCGTCGTGACCAGCTTCCCCAGAGCCAAGCCGAAACGACAGACTCGCCCATCTACACGCAGCTCAAAAAGCATTCGTGCGGCACGGTTGAGTTGGCAGCTTGCCGTCCGTCCCGGCGCGCCCTCGTGGCTGTTTCCCGTACGAGGCGTTTTTGCATGTATGATGGTGCATGGGACACATGGCATCACAACCATTACGGGCAAGAAGGAGGCGGTAGCAAGAGTGCATGTAGGCTGAAGTGGATGCGCTCCCACGTACGATGCTTCTTGGTATGCTGGGCATTGGGCGATGGAACAGCAGTAGGGTGCCAGCTTGTCGGAGCGCTGTAGACACACTGCACTACGTAGCCGCGTATTGCCCAGGTACGAGGTTCGTGGCCATGATGGGCTCATATCCCACGTTGGACTGACAGCTGCCAAGCTGGGTGTTCAAATGGTCGAAATTGCCCAGAAAATGCCCAGACAAACTGCTAGATCCTCTGGAGAGATGATCCAGATCCTCTAAACATTCGCGCACACGTTACCCGTTGCCCTCTGGCGTCAGTCGCATAACCATCTGCTTCAACCTCAACGGGGGAATGCCTCAACGGCTTCGGCTATCATGACAGCCGTAGCCAACATCGGTCTAGCGGAAGCTCTCTCTTTTCGACCTAGGGCGCCGGGTACGGTGATCTTGGCGGGCCCATGATTGTCCTGAAAAATCTGTCTAAGCAGGGGCGGTGCGATCGCCGAGGTGAGTGACTGGGGCGCCACCACATGGGAAACACGCGGCGAGCGCCCGAAGGAGGGAGCATGAGGAGAAGGGGGGGAGGGTGAGAGGATAAGCGTAATTTTTTTTTTGAGAAAAAAAGGCTACGTTAGAAGAATGAGGAGAAATAGAGGATAGCAAAGAATGGGAGGATGTTGTGTGTTGGCGTTGGTGGGTTGGACTTTGGGGGAGAAATCTTGGTTGGCCTCAATCTAACCCCAGACTTGGCGTGCGAGATCCAGATTGGCTCCATACGTAGCCGGGGTGGATCCGGGGACCAGTTTTGCGGGGAAGACCCACCTCGCCTTGAAAAGTCCCTGACGCAGTGACGCCTCAACTCCCACTGAAATCTCATCATCTTGGACGGGGAGTCCTGGTCATGCTGCGCCGTTCCAAGGAGCACAGTACCCCAGCCGGGGCTGATTTCAGCGGCAGGGCTCCAGGGCTCACTGTAGGTAGGGGGGCCTTTAGTGGTCCCAAGGTCTTGCAGAACCTGGAGGCCGCTGTCTGAGAGCCGCTCCAAGCGCTGTTAGTGGTCCGAGCCAGCCCTGGGTGCCCCGGGCGGGCATTTCAGAGCCCACCATGCCCACCAACAACCACATCTGATCAGCAGGCACCGAGACAGCTGGAGCAGAATGCAAACATGCTCCCACTTGACGAGCCCCAGACCCCGTAGAACCCCGGGTCCCCATCTGAAAATCTGGGGAGATGGGGCTTCTGGGGTGATTGAGAGAGATTTACTGAGATTCCGGGGAAGAAAGAGAGATTCTGGGGAAGCCCCCGAGTCTAGATTGCCGGAGAGCACGCGGACTGTGCTGTTCTGGCCCAGCGCTTGTTTTGTCGCTGGATTATTCCTTGATGTCACGATAGCTTCACCTCCCCTGGTAGCTCCGCACGTCCGAAGGAGTCTTCCTCGGTAAAAGAAAAGTTACATACTCCAAGTACCTCTTCTTCTCCTCAGGCGGGGGAGGGTACTTTACGTACTACATTCCTTTCTCCCCCCCAAAAACGAGGCAAAAATAAGGGGGATGAGTTGAGCGAGCGAGCCTGAACAGGGGGGTACAAAGGGTACCAGGTGCCCCCGCCCCCGTCGGCGCAGCACCCAACAAGATCCGTCCATAAATATTTGACAGTCGTTCCAATCACAACCCTGTCTTTTGTTAAGAAAAACGCTTTATCTCCCTTTTGCCGTTACATTAAGGTGCCCATTAAGGTGGAAGATAAGGTTGATTTCCCCACTCTCTCCACCGCTGTTCTCGTTTGTGAAGAGAGGTCTTGCTTGATGTGATGTGATCTTGTCCTGCTTCGTTGGTGAGTAGTCTTTTGCCGTTGACCCTTGGGGTTCCGTGTGACGCAGAGCAGGTCCTTCTATCAAGATGGAGTGGGACGATTTGCCCTCTCCAGCATAGGTCACGCTTCCAACTCAGGTGGGCGCGTATAATGAAATGGCCTGAGGATGAGTCAAGTACCGGACCCAGAAATCTCCCTCCATCTGGCACCGCATCTCACTCAGCAATCTCACGCCTTCGGTATTTTCCTCTCCACCATCTCCGCACTTTTACCCCAGGACCCAATAACCGGCATCACGTCGCCGGTCCCTCAATCCTACAGCCTGCAGCTGCAGCTAACTGTAACCGCTGTAGGTATTGACCGCTCGCTGGGGCCAAGAGGCGCGCACATGCAGTCCCGGTTCGCGCGCTCAACTTGGTCTGTCTGGGTACGAGTGTGTAAACTTGGTTTCATGACTCTAGAGTGGCTGAACATCACCCTCCTCCTGACTCTCGCCCTCAAGGTTAACAAATTTAAGCATCGCACGATGTTGACGACACCTTCAACCAACTAGCCCGTGAATGATGCCTGCATAACCACGTTTTCATTGTCCCCCTCCATCATCATCCTAGTTCTGCACTTTGCCTCAGATCATTGTCCTCAGCAAACACCATGCATTATCTCTACCAGATCACCCAACCTAGACTGTGATTCCGCCATACGCGTGTCTTGTTCCGTATTGGTCGACACATGTTTTGCTCTACCAAGTCATCTCCAATTTCCGGCATACCCTCTTGGCCATTCCCACCCTCCATGTCCAATGCTTCCATTCTTCTTTATTTCTTTCCTTTCACATGTCGTCAGACAGTTAGCGTCTCGGGCAGATGGATGGCGCCGCCACCTGCTGGTTCATCCCAATCCGCATCGGTGCATTTCGCCGCTTTGGATGCTAGTAACAACGTGGCCTAGGCGTGGCCCGCGATGCGCCTGTCCTTAGTTCAGGGCGGCTTTGCAGCTTCATGTTGCGATAAGCCACCTATTCTACCCAGTTCTGTAGTGTATGCTTCTCTTACGCCTACATGCATCATCTCACGCACTCGCCGAGAAATGGAGCCAAGTCCACGTTTTGAGCATGTGCTATCTGCAATGTCGAGCCAGAGTGGGTGTGGACATCCATCGGTTCCTGGGTTCCTGTCGTTCGCTTTCTTTTCTTCTGCGACCAAAGAAAATTTGACAGCTTCAAACCTCGCGAGAACCCCGTGAGACCAAGTTGGGGCTCTTCAGATCTCGGCTGTTTACCACATCATCCAGAGCCTTGGGCCAGTCAAGTGCTCACCTGGTCATGAAGGGTCTTCTGGATACTGCAAGCGCAATGATCGGGATACACCGTCCCACGGCAATCTAGACTGTGGGACGATACACTACGGATATTTTTACCCTCGCTAACTTTGTTTTCCTTGCTGCCAGTCTAGCCTTTTGTTATCCTTCTGATTCCCCTCTTTCTCCTCTGCCGTAACTGATGGCGGCCAAGACCATTGCATTCCTGCACACCATCTTTTCCCCTCTCTTTTCCACCTCCTCACTCACACCCTGGTACAAGCCACCCCCAATCTTTGACCGCCGGCTCTCTCGCTTGTTTGCTGATGAACCCCCAAGACAAAGCACAGTTTTCAGCTTGCATGTTGACGTCGAGGGTAGCCGCCCGTTCGCTAGGTTGAGCCTCTATCACCGCTAACGAACGCCTTGTCTTACTGTTCCGTTTGGTGACCAACGTGCAAATCTTAAGTCATGTCCCGCGGCTCATCTGGAAACCCTGTTTCATAGATTGGCATGCTGGACCTTGGTTATGCTCGGCTGTCGTTACGCAGCCACCGTTCAAAGACACGGAAACATGGAGCATTTCCCTACGCTTCTTCGGTTCAGTTTCGGTCCGTCCGTTGTTTGATATTCTGTTTCTAGAGCACGCCACTGGGAACATCACCTCCTCTCGGTGAAGCTCTGATATATCCTGCTACAAGCTTTCTGAACAGGACTTCAAGTTCCGTTAGCCATTCACCAGGCCTGCCGCATCATCAGGTGCACCCCATGCGACCGCTTGGCTGGATCTCTTGGAGCTGAGGGGGCCAACAGAGACCGGGGAAGAGATCAGGAGTAATCCGGGGTCTGAGGCAGTCTGGATCCAGTCGACAAGTGTCGAAATGCGAGCGATCGGTCCCAAGCCAACTCTCCCCGGACTCAGAAATGCAGCAAGATCATCGACGGCAACTGGCTGATCGAGGAGGCGCTTGCACTATTGGAAGGCCACAATGGGCCGATCCCCTGGCGAACACGATGATGGAGGCAGCGCCCTCATCGAGACTCGAGCCAGCAGTCATGTTGACAAAACGTCTCCACACCAACTATTGCACACGAATGTAACATCCACCTGGTCTCGCCTCGGTCTCACCGACCGGGACACTTGGCGATGCCGACGTGAGAGCATCAAATCAAGAGTTGGTTTGCATCCATCATGTTGCGATGGAGCAACCCACACACATACACATCATGCGGACTGTCTTTTTAAACGCTGGTGGCGGTATATGGAGACTGAATATCCTGTCCCAGTCTAGACCGTCGATTTCAGCTCTTTGAGATCAAAGCGGTGATTCCACTGATCAGTATCACTGTGCTGTCTGGTAGCCAAGCGTGATAGACGAGAAAGACTCGAAGAGTCAGGGTGAGTGTGGACATGGAATACCGAACGAACAGCTACCGTGATCAGACCTCGCCACTCTTCCTCCGTCGGGATTACCGATCCGTATCCGCGGGAAGGGATCATTCTGAACCGAGGATCTGACTCTTGGGGTTGCAAGTTGCTTGAAGGAATTCCCATGCCACCTCTGGGTCCCAGCTGCTGTTCTTTCTCTTTGATCAATCTCACCAGGTTGTGTTTCTCTTCTTCCTCTGCGGCAATCTTAGCACGATGAGGCTCTCGTTGATCGTTTCGATATGGTCTACAGGCTATACCCAAGCTAAACTCCCTCACAACATTCATTGTATGAAGGCTCAACTTGGAAGCTTTAGGTCTTGCTAATGGAGATGATAACAGAGAGTCTGTCACGGAAATAATTAGAGACAAACATCGACGCTAAATTTCAACTCAGCATTGTCATCCTTCGACGTCTGGAGGCTCTGGCCAAGTCCATCGCCTTGCCTTGTCGACTACGCTACCGATGCGGCCCGAAGATAAACCCCATCTCTACACTACACGTTATCGCACCCTATTGCATGCCTGATAAATGTATCGACCTTGAATGTCGCTGTGTTAGGGAACATGGTTGATCAGCAGCCTGGATATTGTTCGGTTCCATACTGCGGTCTGTCGGCGTTTACGGAGTTTAGACGACGGAGCTGAGCCACACTCGCGGCTCCGGCCTAATATCCCCATCTCGACTCAACATCACACTATACCACATTGTGTCGAAGACATCGACAGCAGTCATAGCCCCATTTGCTTCTCTTTCGCACGGTTATGAAGTTCCACTTCGTCGACAGCCACGCCGCTAGCAAACCCGGCTCCCGCAAGGCTATTCGTCGCCATGTAATGAAGGACAAGAACCTGGGGCGGACTATCCATGGCCGTGGGCGAAAGCACGCGTCTTCTAAGGAGGGTGGCTACTTTGAAGATGTGAGTCAGCTGGAGAAGCATACAACGCACGACGATGCCGTCATCGGCCAAGATGGGACTTTGTTACTCTTCCCGGAGATCATACCCGTAGATCCCATGTACTCAGCTTCAAACCCTTTTGCGGGATCCGAGTATACATACTTTGCCTTTCCTGTTCAGTTCACTCCATCCATGAGATACATGATATATCAGTGTAAGTGCTTTGCTATTGCTGCTCTGTACAGTATTGATCGCATCGTGCAGTTCACACGGCCATTTGTGATGCTTTCTACCCTCACTCTTTTTGTCGTCCAGCTGCCGAGACTGCGGCACCATGGTTTGAATACATGATATCGGATCATGCTTGTAGGAACTATTCCTTGACTTCATTCAAAACGGTTGATTTTTACTAATGCTCGCATCTTATCTTAGTCCTCCACTGCTTGCTCGCCATGGTAGCGACGTATCTTCAACTCTTCCGCAAACCAGACTGTGAAACCCTCGAAGCAACACGTCACTTCTCCCAAGCTCTCCGACTCGTCAACCCCAAGCTTTCACAGCCTACTCCTCCTGCAGACTCAACCATTGCCACCATTGCAGCCCTAGCCTGCCATTCGAAACTGATTCAAGATATGCCACAGAGTGCTATGCACCTAGACGGCCTACAGCACCTTCTTGACCTCCGCACTGGCGGGCTGTCCAGTCTACGCGAGTGCAACCGCACGCTACTTCACAAGATCTGCCGCACCGATCTTGACCTCGCTCTCACGCAAGGCACGCGGACACGATACGGAGGGGCAGGACTCGCGGCGGCGGCGGCAGGGCCAGTGGCCGCAAGGACCCTCGCGTATCCCCTAAACCAGATGTGTGAAACCCTTCGGCAGATTACCCGTGAGCTGCTGGCGTTGTGTCGCAGGCCGGGACGAGCGAAGATGCCAGCGGAGCAGTACCAGGATGTATTGATCTCTCTTTCGCAACGCCTGATAGACTTTGCCCCTCTTGAGGAAGTCAGACCACAAGATCTACTGGATGATGTGTGGCAATTAGGGCTCCTGGCTTTCCTGGGCTTGATAAACTACTCAACGAGCTATCTAAGGGAAAGCAACTGCGGGCTGTTGTGCGAATTACTTCGAGATCGAGTTGAGAGCCGCGCCCTCTCATCTCGAGGACCTGACTATGGCCCTTTGCGGCTTTGGGTTATTATCTTTTACACACTGTCTTTGTCAGAAGAGAAGGTCGAAAGTCGGCCAACGACAATACTTCAGGAAGTTGCGGAAGAGCTCCAAGTAAGGACATGGAACGACGTCAAAGCAAAGCTTCGGCCGTTTCCATGGATTGGGGTTGTCAATGATGCGCAAGTGAAGAAATTATGGGAGTCCGTCAGTCCATGACCCAATGGCACCGGACCTCTCAAGTGGTCGGAACCAGAACATATACGCGTTGGTGAGAAAGCGAGGAGGTACCTCGTATTAACTGCCAATATCGAGGGTGAATGCGTGTCTGACTTTGAGCTTGTGATGAAAGCACATGAGAACTTATACGCTGAAGACGTCTATTGCATAATATAAGGAGCAAACCTATTATGTAGGAGGGGAATCACTACCGGTAAACCATAAAACTTGTAGCTTTGACTTGGGTGGAAAATGAGATTGACATTGAGCTCAATCCTCATCATAATGTTAGTCTAAAGTCTAGAAGTCCTAAGACAGAAGATGTATCATAGTCCCCTAAGGTTTAGGTGGTTTCAGACTGAGGAGACAATGTGTCAATGCCCAGCTGGCTGTGTTTTTCTTTACCCACATGCTCATTTTCTAACCTTATACCGTTAATTCCCATCATCGAGCCCATCCCGCCCAGTCGTCTGCACTACAGGAACAGACTATACTCCCACGACCAGATACAAGCTAGTCACGTTAGCTATCACGGTGTCGAAAGAAAGTGTTAGTTCCGTTCGCTTGAGGACCCCTACTTCTGGATACGTATGTGGTCGTTCCTGAGCGGTGTTGATATCGGGAACAATCCTACCAATGTGGTCAAAGGTATCAAGCTGTTCGCGAGATGGCGGGAGGTAGTTGTAAAAAACCCCGAAGTGGATGATTTCAAATAGTTCCTGAGCATTATTCTTCTCCTGGCTGAGCTCAATCGTGGCCTGATACTCCATTTCATCCTTTCCACCGTGGCAGTGTCCCATATAGGCAATGGTGTAGTAGTGCTCAATCACTTGAAGCTGGAAGAGCTCCCGTAGACCCAAAATCTTCGAGTAAAAGTCCACGATGGTGGTTAGATTCCTGGTATTGGAACAGATATCTGGTAGGGTCGACGGCCGTGTGTCACTACAGATCTTCATATATGGGAAGGGTAAAATATCGTTTACGGCTCGCGTGACAGGCCCGCATCCCTAGCCCCGAGGGGCCAGGTTAGGAAAAGGGTCACGATGCCTGGAATGAGAAACACCACGCTGATGGAATGATATCCCAACAAATCTCTACCTTGACCAATAACATTAAAACATTGTGTCCATGAGGCTTTCTATCTTGCAGAATTACTGGTCTATATACGATCTTTAGGTTTACTGTTTAAACGAGTGTTATTGGCTCCGTCGTTCAACTCGCGGCACATTGCATGTCTAATCGAATAGATTGAACTCACTCAGCGATATCTCATTCGCGTCTTCTGTAATTCGTGCCCCAGGCTGTCTGATGGGAATGCCCTCTTCTTTCGGATTGCAAATCAAGCACGAGGCATCTTTAATCGTATATGGCATCCGTCTTGGTAAAACATGCCCCGGCGCAGCCTGACGTGCCAGAATACGCATTCGACCAGAATTCTCAATGTCTAGGCGCCCAAGCGCCTCTAGAAAGAGAGCATCAAAGAACTCAAACACTGAGCTATTACTGCTATCGCTCGCGCAGTTCTCGGCATTAATCGTCCACAAGCCTGTATCCATGTCTTCCTTCGTCACCTCGATCAGGACAGAACTGCCGGAATAAAACATTACTCGCGTGCTTTGTGGCCCTGAATGTGACTCTAGACTGGCGACATCTTGTGGGTTTGATTCAGGCTCTGCAAACTGCGAGTCCGACAATTGAAGCCTGTAATCAATGAACCATATTGTTCTACCTGCGCTCTCGTGGAGCACATCGACCATGTCGATCAACGACATCGAAGACATCGAAGACATTCTCAAGTCTTTCCGGCAGATATGTACGTTCCGGCGCCGCCAAACGACTGCGTCCATCATCGTGGGGTCATAATCCACCGCAATGTCAAGGCCGAGGAAGCTCGGCTTCGGTGTTTGGTTGGGCGAGGCCTTGTAATCGAGAAGAGGTACATGATCCCCAGCATAGTGATGGAACCAATCTACCGAGTTCAGGTTTCGGGCATCCAGATGAATTAGGTCCTGATCAGGAGTTATGGTGATGTGTCGGATTTCACCGTCTCTTTCGATATACGACACTGTGTGAGTCTTGTCATTCTGATCAAAGTAATCCCCCAAGACTGCAAGACGCGTTGGATGATTTTGACACTCGACATCCGACCACCATTCGTTTTTTCTAAAGCGTCGCTCAAGAGCATCCCGTGAGTCTCTACAGGCAGACCACAGACCGCTGTCTAGAGCGTACACAGAATCGTTAGGGCCGCCGTCTGGGTCGTCCCGAGGTACAACAAGCGACCAGCCAGAAATTGGTGCGTCTTGACGTCCAAATCTGAGTATTGGGCTTGACGCCAAGTATGCGGCATTTGCGCGGTTGAAATAATGGTCCGTGATGGTGAATCGTTGAACGTGCCGTTTGCCTGGGACCGGGCGGACAGCGGTGTCCCAGATCAAGGCTTGGATCTCTATGGGCAAATCCGAAAACAGATAGAAGTGATCTAAAGACATGTCGTGGTGAAGGAATACAGATGTTCCTGACGAATTTGAAAGTGGTAAGCTCCCAACACTAAAGGCCGAGTAAGAGTTGATCCATGCCATTGATGCCTGATGATACAGTCACGTGATACTCTTCAACGTTGTAACGTCATTGTAAGTACTCCGTACTTAGCCTAAGGTACCTATATAAGTATGATTCATAGCTGGTAAACACGCTGTGCGGGATTGTCGTGTCTCGTGAGGTGACAGAGAGGAGGGATATGGATAATCGTTAAGAATGATTTATGGTCGTTACTCATCGTAGATTATAGTGTCACACAGTCACAGTGCTTGCACTGAACAACCACGCTTTCCTCCAGGCGATAAGACGAAAGCAGTATACACCGAGTGTCAACTCACACGTCATGATTGAATGCTACCTGTGATATGATAGGGAATTGCCAGAGCTCGATTTTGAAGTCTGAAGTTGGAACCCTCCCTCTTGCCGCGCGGGAAACCCACTTTAGGGCGTCGGCTGAAGTAATGGTGATTACCTGCCTCTTTAAAGTTGATTTGTCAGACCAGCTTACCAATAGCACGATGAGATCATCATGAGCTGATTTGTTTTCAATGTGTGGCTTACCATATGTTGATTGTTTTTTATATAATGCTTCTGCTTTTGCAAATCTCCATCGTACTTTAGCAACTCTCCCCACTATCCATCAACTCTAAAACCCCGACGTGCCAAACAAGATTCCTCAGGATTACAGCACAATGAGTGATCAGGTCCGTGTTGCTCCAGTGGCTTCCAACCTAATGTCCAAAATCAAGCTTATACCACAAAGCAGGAAGATCCCATCAAGTTTAAACCTACCGCTGATGGACGGTTCGAGCGGCCTGACAGTGCCTTTCGGCAATTTATCTCAAATGCCCCAGGCTCAAAGTTCCCTGCGGAGAAAGGCCGATATGCACTGTACCTAAGTCCGGGATGTCCTTGGGTATGTTTTGTCCCGTCATCCTTTTTGAATTTTGTACTAATGCAACATAGTCTCATCGCACCATGATCGTGCGGAGTCTCAAGAGGCTCGAAGACATTGTGGATCTCTACATCTGCTCCCCCACCATGGGCAAGGAGGGTTGGTTCTTTTCTGATGATCCCGAGTTGGCAAAATACGGCTGTCTCCCAAAGGACCCCCTCTATGGCTTCAGCACGATGAAGGAGTTGTACCTCAAGGCCAACCCAAACTACGAGGGCCGGTACACGGTACCAGTGCTCTGGGATAACAAGACGCACACCATGGTCAGCAATGAGTCGAGTGATATTATTCGAATGCTCTACACCGAGTTCGATCATCTCCTTCCCGAGGCAGACCGCGAGATCAACCGACCTGGAGGCGGTTTCTACCCAGAGCATCTGCACAAGGAAATCGATGAAATCAATGACTGGGTCTATCACACCGTCAACAATGGTGTCTACAAGTCGGGCTTCGCCTTTACACAGGAGAAGTACGAAGAAAGTGTGGAAAAGGTCTTTGAGTCGCTGGATCGCCTAGAGAAGCTGCTTGGTGACGGGCCCTTTCTCCTAGGGCATCACATCACCGAGGCAGATATCCGCTTGTTCCCTACCATCATTCGATTCGACGTTGCGTATAACACAGTATTTATGTGTAATCTCGGAACGATCAGGAATGATTACCCGAACTTGCACTTGTGGCTGCGAAGGCTTTACTGGGATCAATCTGAAAGGACTCATGGAGCATTCCGCAAGACTACCGAGATTTGGATTGAGCGCTACAAGTATAATTATGGAAATTCAAGGCAGCGAGTCTTGGGCATCACGGGTCCGTTGATTATTCCAAAAGGTCCGCAAGTCTTGATTCACAAGCTCCAGGAAAACGAGAGGCTTTGAGACAGAAGATGCCAGAATTAAGTGATAGGATAGCTATAATAGAGTAAGGATAATCTATCCGCTGCACTGCCCGGCAACACATGGACATAAAAAGGGGGTGAGGCATCGGCCTAAATCCCGACAATCGTGAGCTGACGCGCACTCAGGGCTGTTACCCAAAAACACACCGTCCCTTGACACACGAACATGCGCCAGACAGCGCACATACATCCAGGTTTGCCAAGCAGTCCGCTTGTAAAGAACATTGGGTCTGGTCGACACAAACCCCTTGTTGGCAATTCGCGCCTGTAGAGCATTGGGCTGTAGTATCGCAGGTCTGGATATCTGGCCGGACAGTACATTGCGAATTCATGCAGTTGCACAAACCAAGGACGCATAAGAGGTTGGTGGACAACAGGCAGTCATTTCCATCGGCGCATGCGTCAGTCTGCACTGGAGGCGGCGCGGCATCGGTTGTTGTAGTGCTGATAGTCATAGACGAGGTGTCGGTCAAAATGGTTGTGGCTGAGACATCGCTGGACGTCTCGGTCGAAGACTGGATCAAAGTCTCGGTAGAGGTCTCGGTAGAAGCCTCGGTGGAGGTAATGGAGGTCTCAGTGGAGATCGCAATGGAGGTCTCGGTGGAGGACTCGGTGAGGGACTCGGTGAGGGACTCGGTGGAAGTCTCGATGGAAGTCTCGGTAGAAGTCTCAACCGAGGTCTCAACCGAGGTCTCAACCGAGGTCTCAACAGAGGTCTCAGTGGAGGTCTCAGAAATGGTGCTCGTAGTAGCAGTCGAGGAGCTGACTTGAAGCGTGGATGTCGCGGTGACACTTGAAGACGGACCGCACACTCCAGCGTCGACAACGCTGATAGCGAGGAAGGCCAAAACGCCGGCAAAAAGGTTTGAAGAAACCATGGTAAAGAGTGACAAAAGTGGGATGCCAGAAAGGGGGAATGGCCGCGATATGTGGAATATATAAACAGATGCCCCTTGGTTCTGTACATAAGGCTAACGTTATTTTGAGTGAGACTAGTATGAGACTATTGAAAGACCATTTCCTTAGCTTGATTGCTTAAACCAAGTCTGGCCACTCAGTCATATTTAGTGGCACATCGCTATTTCCTCCGTTGTTTTTGCGTTGGACGCCCCACAAGTCATAGCCTGAGCTGAAATTGGGTCCCTTAAGTTGGCCAATCCACGATTCATTCACCCAGAGGCTGAGTGGCTGCTATGCCAAAGAATCTGATTAGGGACACGGCTTTCGAAACGAACACTTGACTGGACTTGTTGTAGAGATGTACGTACGTCACAGCATCCCGTCTTTGCTTTCAAGATGATAAGAAAGGCTCATTTGAGATCGATGACCTACTACGTAGTAGGGGTAGACTGACGGAACTGTGGCTCAGGATGACTGCGCCTTACGGTTGCTTACGTCGACGAGGCAGACACGAAAGTTGGTAGATAAGGTCAACAAGTATAAACTTCCTTTCGCATTGTGGTCTTTTCAGAATCTGCTTACCATATTAGTCGAGAGTCTTTTCAAGTGCAGAACGGCCTAGTAAACACCAGCATCCCGACGATCAACTTCTCCCTAGACTTTTGCATCACCAGACTATACGCCATAACTTGGTCTGCCAGAGATGTACGACATTAAACCAAGGAAGCCGCCGGGACCTACAGCTCCCGCTCAGTTCTCTTACCACGAGCAGCTACAAAGTGACGCCACCCTCCCCATGCTTGAGAGAGCGACGTGTCGGTACGATGCGCTGGAAGAGAGAACCTTGAAGCTTGCTGCGGCCTCGAAAGAATTTTACAAGCAGCTAATACGCATCCGGAAGGAAAGAAGAAACAGTCAAATTATTCGATGGGCCATCTTTGTTGCGTGCTGCCTCACTTTGTCGGCATTGATATCTTATGTCGTTTAGACTGCTGGGTCACGATAGCGATGCGAGCCGCATTCACAAGGTCTTTGATGATTGCCTGGTGATGCATAGCACGACAGAGGAAGGAGAGAAAAGACATAAAACAAAAACCTTCGTGGACGGTAGTGCATGGAGTTTTAGATATTATAGAGTGATGTAGGATTCGTTGGGCTCTCTACTTCCAAAAGCCAACTGCAATTGCCCCTTGGACGCTAACACATGGCTGAGCATAGAGACTATAGTGCTTTGTTATGCGCCCATCGTATCAGCAAGTCATGTAACTTCTCTAGATCTTGGCATGTCCTAAATAACAAGGACATAATAGCTAGGCTAGCAAGTATACTAGTTGACGACGCTCCGAGTTGTCAAACTAGATGAGCTGTAAGCTATATACCTGCAACATCCTTAGCAGCAATAAACAGCCGATCCTGGCCTCTAACCCACCTCAGTTTCAACATCGTCAACAAGCGATGACTGGTAGAAGGTATATTGAAAGCTTTAAATGGTTACAAGTTCCAATACCTACCAGCACTGCGTTATCAGACCTTGTACTTTGATACTACTGGCTGGGTAGGACAAGAGGATATTGAGAATTACTTGGTTGGCTTATTTTCTCAGCCGATCACGCCCCGCTCGTGACCCCGCCAGCGTAACGAGGGAATATTTCTACGACAAATGTAGACTTAACTTGAGGACTACGCATAGTGTCCGGCTTCTTTCTTAAGATAAACGTTCCCTCTTACTGGAGATAAAGAGAATGGACCTTTCAGATACAGTCCAGCGACAAGGGCCCGATACTGGGGACCAGATATCACCCAAGGTTCTGATCATCGCCATGGTAAGTAAGATGCCGAACAGAAAGAATGTCGCCAACTCTGCCTAGTTTCACCAAGAGTCGAGGAACTGGCTCTCCCCGACGAGCTCTCTCCAGTTCTCGCGCAAAGTGTCGGTTCCAGGTCTAGCTCGCGGTTATGAAAACGTCCATGTTACCGAAGACGGCGACACATGCCTCTTAGTCGTCGGCACCGCTCGTAGGCACACTCACGGATATCGCGACATTAGATACTGACATCAACAGTCATAAACGCCGCTCTTTCAATCAGTGCCCTTACGTCGTCCCCATCGTTCAACCTGACAAAGACGTATTTCGTGCTCACGGGCATCGCAGGCGTGAATCCAAAACGCGCTACCATAGGCTCTGTTGCAGTAGCAAAGTTTGCTGTCCAGGTCGATACACAGCTTGAATTTGATGGGAGAGAAGTCCCCTCGGAATGGGGCTCGGGTTACGTGCCCATGGGAGCGCATTCGCCCGATGGATTCCCACAAAGCCTCCATGGCTCCGAGGTGTTCGAGCTGAACGAAAACCTTCGAGACTTTGCTTTCTCTGCGGCCCAGACAGCAACTCTCGAAGACACGCCCGAGGCCGAAAACAACCGAGTCCTATGGCGAGACTCGCCTAACGGCATCTTTGAGACAGCGACACTGAAGCCAATCATTGTCAAGGGCGATGTACTCTCAGCAAACACATTTTGGCACGGTCACTTATTATCTGAGGCTATGGAAAAGGTTGCCAAGGTATACACATCTGGGCAGGCTGAGTATTTCATGACAGCACAAGAGGATAACGCTATCTTGGCGGGCCTTTTGAATGCAGCCCTTCAAAAGAAGGTCGATTTCTCCCGCATTGTCCTGATGCGATCCGCGTCCAACTTTGATCGTGGCCATGAGGACAAACCTCACGAACTGCCTTTCATCATGGATAAGGGGGGCTTGGGGCCCTCGACGCGTAACCTCTATCTAGCGGCTCAGAAGGTAGTTGAGGCGATCCTAGAGGGCTGGTCTGAGAAATTTGAGGCTGGTACTATCGCGAGTAACTACATTGGGGATGTTTTTGGTTCGCTTGGCGGTGTACCGGACTTTAGGCCTGGCCCTATTTGAAAAGTCACTGGGAGAATAGATACAAATCATATGATGCTATCAGACGGAACTTACTATCATCATACACCATCAAGTCACAACAAACTGCCTATGTACTGCCCGAAAGCAACGGAATTAAGTCAATGAGAACTACAGGGATAATCTGCCACCTCTGCACTGAGTCAGACATAGCTGCTTCAAGGCGTTCCCATAGTCATGATGGATAGCCAAGGAAGGCACTGAGTCTGCTGTTTCTCAAGATGGAAAGTGACAAGGAGCGCACGTCCCGACAGAGTAAGAGGGGGGAAGGTATTGGATGAGAACTCTTCTGACTTGCGCTTCATGGGAGGTTGAACGATGCCTGCTGGCTGCGACACTGGACCAATTGACACCGTTGTTGAGTTGAACAACCATGTTCTCCGTAAGTTTGATATTACCTCCTTGGTCCGCACCGGTGCGTCCTACCTCCAAGTTCACCCTGACCTCGGACTTTCTTGAAAAAATGTGGTAAATTACTAGGTAGTGGCTCTACTTTCCTACCGCCTCGAAATAAGTCGCTCGTGACGGCTCAGCAACTTCATAAAGAGAACGAGCCGATATGTCGTAATAGATAGTTCGATGAAGTGAGCGAGCCAGCAATGGGTGCCTTCTAGTGAGTCTATAGTATTACATAAATACTAATCTTAATTAGTTGTCCATTGCAGATTATGAGTTCCATATGCAATAATACTTAGAGCTATTTACTATCTGATAACACACAAACTACAATCATCATATCGCAACAACTATGCTGTACTGTAAGAACTCGGCAGCCGCTGAGCAAGCTCTCCAGCAATTCTGACTCCGGCAAGCTCATTGAAGAGAAGTAAATAGTTGCATTTTAGGAAACATTTCCAAACCACCTCCTGCTTCGTCCCACATGCCTTTGCCTCACTCCATCATTTACAAGATGGTGTTGGCAGCCGCCGCAGCGAGCCCGGCGGCTGCAACCACCCATATACCAGCATCGTGTCGTTTGCCAGCATTGCCGTTCGAGTTCTCGGCAGCGGCTGTGGCCGCAGCTCCAGAGTTGTCAGCTTTCGGGCCAGCATTTGCGGTCGCAGTCGCCTGAAGCGTGCTCTTTGTCCCGCGAGTTGTGAATGCTGCGGCATAACAGCCAGCGAAAGCAATGGTGTCGTTCAGCCAGACGGCTCCGTAAGGGAGTGAAGTCATGGCTCTAAACCATCTGTTGGGGCAATATTCGGCTACTTCAACAGCCTTGGAGCTATGTTCAGCCCACCAAGACGAAGCAACGCTGGCGTAGGACGAGTGAGAGGCCAAAAGGCTCGAAGGCGCAGACTTGGTGAAGTCGCACCAGTCCTTCTGAGGAGGGAATGTGCAAACAGGCATCCCCATGGCATCAGTCAGAGTGGACTTGCATCCCTTCTGGATTGCATCTCCATGGTCTAGGATGGCGTCGAGGAGTTCTCCAGTAGGTTTAGGAACGTCAAAGAACGACTCGAGCGTGTGGGTAGCACATTCCCATGGATCGCTGGTGATGGTTCCTCTAGTAGTAGGGAGGATCGTGTCGAAGATGGAAGCCGCAGCTAAGGTGGCTTGAAGAATGACAGCTGTGGTTGCTTTCATGATTGTAGATGAATTAACGGTTCAAAGGATGAGAATGATGAGCGCTACAGAGCAGAGTTGTTGGTAGAAAAGTAGCATACCGCCCTACATAGTGGTATGAGAACCTTCAGGGGCCGCTCAGTTTTGTTGGTAGCTCTTCAACGGCTGATTGAGTACTTTTTAAGCTTAATGTCATGCTTAGCGTGGTTTGGCTCAACAGCTGCAAAGACCGGAGATGAAGAGGAGTCCAATGACCTCGTAATTACTCCGTACTCGAACTTTTGGTTTTGGGCATGGGGATACCAACACTGTGGAGAAGGGTAGTACCATCATGGTCCGAGGTGGATTTACAAGAAACCGACCAGGGGCTCTGCAATCTAGGCCATTCCACACCTACAAATACCCGTCCTCCTCGTCTGCTCTCAGCCTACTGCAAAAACTCGCATCGACAATTCACTTCACTTCCTTGATCAGAATGTCCGGTTCAGTGAGTTGCCGTCGCCCCCGCCGTCGGACGACGGGTCTTATGAAGGATCCGATGCCTCTGATTGTTCGGCCCAGCCACGCTATACGCCTGAAGAACTCGGGGCGTTGTTTGTCGACTTTTACAAATTCCTCACTACTCTACACTATGACAAGGCCGATCTAAAGATCCCTCCCCCCACTGGGTGGCCACAAATCACCCCAGAATCTTGTGCACACTTCAAATCTGACTATACTATTGAAGTCCTCCGCCATCTCCCCTATTTCAATCACACATCCGGTGCCTACGTTCAATACAAGTCCCGTTCACTGGATTTTACCAAGTTCACACACGAAGAATTTGAATGGCACAAAGAGAAGGATGAGAAACAGGAGTTTTGGACATCGGAAGACGAAGTAGACCCAAGTGACGTGGTCTGTATCTCCCAGGGCTATGGGGGTGGCAGCGATCTCTTCCTTGTTGTCAATGAGTGTGAGATAATCGAGGAGTATGGACAAGGCTGCGGTACGCGAGATGCAGTTCCAATCGAGACTCTCTTTGATGATCTGAAAGAACAATACCGAACCCTGAAGCTTATTCCCGGGCGGTGTAGAGAAATCATGGAAGCCCAAGAGGTTCCTGAGATTGAGAAGAGAATCACTGAGGATGAGGTCCACGCTCAGACTGAGGAATGGGGAACCGACTTGGATATTCAGTATATCAGACAAGTTTATCGCGACCATGGTTGGCCAGAGTCTTTCCGCCTACAGGAGGCTTCCAAGGTCATTGACGACTGGCAAAATGCTGTACAGGCGGGGCCACGAACATTTGCATGGTGGAAGGAGTCCAATTGATTAGAATTTAAGTGGATGAGCACATGGGAAGCGGTTTATACTGACTCAGAGATCAAGGATAGGTTTATATATATAAGATCAATCGTATTTCTTAGGCCTCCCAGTAAAGATAATACTAAAGATATATTAAAGATATAACACATCGCTTCCTTAATCTCCGTATTCTATAAGTGAACTTATTTGCCTATATACACGTAAGTATAGGAATGGAACGCCTTTACTCTCAGTACTTATACATGCCTACATCCAAGAATCCTGGGGCGTGACAGAGGGCCAGATGCAGAAAGTCAGCGAAACTCGCTGACGCTAAAAAGAGGTACAAGGGATCGTCATAGGTAGCCTAACCTCTATAAATTAGAGGCAGCCCCCTGCGATTCTGGCAGAAACCCTCTATCTCTAAGCTAAAGTGGCAAAATACTTAATTAATAAGTAAATCTCACGGGGTCGCGCAAGCCCGATGAGATTAACTAACTCTTTGCCACAGGCTAGACTAGAATAAGGCACCTTTTTAGAGATTGAGACCTTTATAGAAGAGGCTGCCACACGAGATATAACGGCTTGCCGATCAAAGTAGCATATCTAGGTTTGATGCATCTTTATGTACTTAACGTATCGCGAGTGAATTTCCCTGACTTTCTGCATCTGGCCCAGAGGCCGCTTACTTGTTTCCCGGTTAATGCAGTCGGATTTTAAGCTGCATTGGTTCCAGCCTGCAAAGAAAAGTGGAAAAAGTAATAAGCTGACAGGGTCTCGGATTCGGTCTGGGTCTCGGATTCAGTCTCGGTTGCGGACTCAGTCTCAGTCTGCTGAGTACTACTAATACGTCATAGTCATGATCAACAAGTTAACCCCTCGATTCCTCTTTAATAGTCTTGAACCGGTATGCAGCTGGGCTAACCTCTGCTCCTTTGTCATTCACAAACTGCCCAGCTCCTTTCTTCTTCTATCCAGTCCAATTGAGAGTTCTTTGTTTTATGATCCAAAGTTGTTAAGACCATACCTCGAAATGACTGAGCAAACTGGGAGCAAGGGGTCATGGGCCGACAAGCACAACATCAGAGCCTTCACCAGCTCCGACGAAGACTTTGAGAAGATATGGCAAATGTGGCAAACCATTTTCCCGAAATGGCCCATTGAGCGACAGCGATTGCAAAAGCTCCTCCATCTTCTCCCCGGTCAACACTACATCCACGATCAAGGATTTTGTCTATCCTTTCTAGAGGGCGGAGCGCACGGCAAATTAGCTGCTCTTGGAGTCTTGCCAGATTATAGAGGAAAAGGACTTGGCACTGCTCTTGTGGAAAAAGCAAAGACCGGGTTGAGAGACGCCGCTCGCGCAGATGGAGGAGGAGAATTGAAGGCTTTGGAGGTTGGATCTCTGACCCCTCGGTTCTGGCCGCAGATGCCAACAGACTTTCCACCTGAAGTTAAGGACTTCTTTCTTCACAGAGGTACGTCAGGATACTCGAGGAGCAATATTCTTTCTGGTCAGAAATCCTCATGCTTTCAGGTTTCCGGAAATCTACAGAGCCAGCAGTTCGCGATCTCTTCAAGGACATCCGCGGCGACATCGCCCCTCCTGAAATCCTGGAGAAAGTCTCAAAGACGAACCTCAAATTCTCACCATGGTCACCGGAGTTGTATGAAGAGTGCATGATGAAGCAAAAGGCCAATTTTGTGCGTCCATTCCAAGATCCCCTTTACACGTGAAAGACTGACTTGCATCTAGACCTGGGCCAGAGCATACGAAACCCTTGCAGCCTGCGAACAGCATGACCAAGTATTGGTGGCTTTTGATCCTGAAACTAATGCACAAATCGGGTGGACACTGATGTGCTCCCACTCTGCGATTATTAGCGACATTATTGCTTTTCTGCCTCTGATGCCAACAAAGGAGAAGACGGGGCTCATTGCGGCTGTCGGTGTGGATAAGAGTGCAAGAGGCAAGGGCGTGGGGTTAGCACTGATGGTGAGAGCCATGGAACACATGCGGGAGAGGGGGGTTGAGGGCGTGTTTGTCGATTACGTCGCGATAGAGGGCTTCTATGAGCAGTTGGGATTCCAGACTTATTGGCAGTACGAGGGTTACGTCGCGTGAGGAATATCACTGTGGCTTGGTCGTTGTACCTAAGCACAGAGTGTGTAGAGCCAGCTATATTCCATATGTTTTGATTCTTACTAGTTTATACTTACAGTAATTCAACCTTACAGAAGAAAAAAGCGTGCGCGTAAATCACTCCGGGCTGCTCAGTGTCGCAAACTTCATCCAAAACCCTCAAGTGACGAACCCTACGGCTACCCCAAGCTCCAACGGTGGAAAAGGAATGGATTTCTTGATCAATATCTAGATGTCTATTACACATCTCTCCACAAATCTTGCCAATGTTCTTGCATGTGCTAAGCTTATGCACGCGCAGATGAACCTCGAACAAATACTGGCATATCGCTCAACGGACAGTCAACAGTGATAGTCTGCCCGGACTGATAGGTCTTGTCACCTGTAAAGGACGACCACTGTTGCCCGTCGGCGAGAGGAGGTAGATAGACCTCAATCCTTGTCTTGCCTGGCTCCAATACAGGGCATATCAGGTATTTGTCTCCATACATGTACTGAGTGAAAACCTCCCAGCTTCTTTTGTCGTTTGGGAACTCATAGAAAAGGGGCCTCATGATCGGTGTTCCTTTCTCATGAGCTTCTTTCATCAGCTTTCGAGTATAGGGCCGAATCTCCTCACGAATCTTGATGTGTCTCACACAGATGTCGTAGACTTGCGGACCATAAGACCAGACTTCGTTCGCTGCGCCGCTGCAGCATGTTGCACCCCCGCTGGTCCCTTGCTGTGGTTGTCGAGGCTCGCGATCCCCATGCAGTCTCATGACTGGACAGAAGGTACCCCACTGGAACCACCGGACAAACAGCTCGCGGAAGCCCTCATCGTCAGGATCACCACCGTGGAATCCTCCAATGTCAGTGGTCCACCAAGGCAAGCCTGAGAGGCCCATGTTGAGGCCTGTAGCTAGCTGATTGCGAAAACTTGACCACGAAGACGCGATGTCGCCGCTCCAAACAAGAGCGCCATATTTCTGACTGCCAGCCCAGGCGCAGCGCAGCAGGTTGACAATTCCAGTCTGACCCTCGGCTTCTTGACCTTGATAAAATGCCTTGGCATAGTCAACCGGGTAGATGTTTCCAATGGTCTGATTTGCGCCGAGCCAGTAGCGATAGTTGTCAAAGTCGTAGGCCGTGTACTCGGGTTCGGCCTCATCAAGCCAGAAGGTCCTGATACCAAGAGAGTAGTAATTTTGATTGGCTTTGCTCCAAAGATACGTCCTAGCATCGGGGTTTGTAGCGTCGATGTGAATTGTTTGTCCTTGAAAGTCGAGTCCAGTACGGACGCCGCGTTCTGTCCGAATCAAGTAGCCGTGTTCAAGCATGTGCTCATAGTTCTCTGACTCTTTGTCCACAGTGGGCCAGATAGAAACCATAAGCTCGATTTTCATGTCTTTCAGCTCCTGGACCATTGCAGCTATGTACTATTAGCTCTGCTTTCATCCATAAAAGTTAAGATGACTTACAAGGATTGGGCCAATAAGTTGGGTCAAACCTCCAGTCGCCCTGCTTTTCCCAATGAAAGAAGTCGACGACGATAAGATCAATCGGGATTTCTCGACGCTTGTACTCCCTAGCTACTTCGAGAAGCTCTTCCTGGGTTTGGTATCTAAGCTTGCACTGCCAGAAGCCTAGGCCGTACTCTGGCATCATCGGTACTTTGCCAGTTGCATCAGCATAAGCCTCGACTATCTCTCCCGGCGTGTCTCCGGCAACAATCCAATAGTCCAAAACCCGAGTCGAGTAAGCTTCAAATGACATAATATTCTTCCCGAACACGGCTCGGCCGATTGAAGGGTTGTTCCAGAGAAGTCCGTATCCGATTGACGAAAGTGCAAACGGGACGCTGGCTTGAGAATTGCGGTGGGCAAGTTCGAGATCCTGGCCTTTCAAGTCGAGCCAAGGCTGCTGATATTGGCCCATACCAAACACCTTTTCTTCCGGGTTGATACTCTCGAGACGCATCGTCAAATGGAAGTTATCTGTCCCGGGAATAGCCTTGAACTCGCGTCCCTCAATCTCCAGCGCGCTGCACTTTGGATCAATGAGATCTCGCCGGTTTCGTGTATATTCCTCCAGCAACAGCTTTCCATCGATAGTTTCAATAGTCAACTTCCCACCTTTAGACACACGAGCTTTCACTTTGCCATTGGCGATGGTAGCGGACTCGTCGGAAATAGAGATCTCAGGCTTGGTAGAGGAGGGTTGCTGAAGCGCCCAGTTCTCTGTTGGCATTGCCGACGATTTGGTGGCGCGCACACGAAATGCATTGGGCCCCCAAGCCTCGATCCAGAGCTGTTCAGCGTCATATCTGTAACAAAGAGTGTTGGCGTCGTTGGAGAACATGTTGACTTGAGGGGATGCGTGTTGTGAAAAAGCAAAACACGAGGGAAGAAGAAGCGTTTCAAGAACCAAGCTAAATATTGAGCAGAAACTGAGACTGGCAGTTTTATCGGCATGAAAGAGGTGAGAATGATCTTCCCGGGCGGCTCTGGCGGAAATAAGAGAAACAACACCAGCCTCAATTCTCTCCACCGGCGGAACAGATCAGAGTCGAAGATCCATTTCCAATCTCATCCATCTTCTGATGATAAAGTGGGCTAGAGAAACGCCTGCTGATGGATTGTATCCCACCGGGGTTTGTCTCCATTTGGCAATTAGCCTTGCCCACCGGACATTCGGAGAGGCCACCGGGAACTCATCTCTTTCACTTGGGAAAGTTGGCAATAAGAAGCACTTAAAGCAAGAGGTCATGAACATGATCAAATACAATATTACCCCGTTTAGAAGGTAAAGGGAGAACCATGATGGAAACTTATCAATACGAATGCATCCCGTTAACGATGGTTGAGAGTCAAGAAACTTAAGACGCCTTCCTCCAAGCTCTGGGCCAGAGATATCCCACTTTGACTGCCAAAAGAACGCTGTAATAAGCGTTTTACGCAAAGAATCAATTCTTCTAACCATGAGCCGTGAGCTAGCTAATGTGTCTGACGACATGAGGCGATTCTGGTCCGGTATACTTTGAGCTGGGAGCTGTAGATGCACCACCGGGCCGACCCTGTCGCGGACCGTAGATGGTGGCTGAGCTGCCTCGGGACTCCGTTAACGGCGGAACATCAACTTGGTGAAGCCTTGCACGTTGTCGTCCCGAAAGTTGACTGCCCAGTAAATGAAATCGAGTACATTTGTTGAGTACACTATCGTGGCTGGGCTAGATCTCTGCTCGTGGCCTAGATAGAAAATGTAGTCTCGGTCGGTAATCTCAGAAACACCGAAGAAATCCAAAGCCAGTGCGGACCCGAGGATTGATGTCGTCATGTTCTGCTTCACTCAACTCTCCCGTGGACCCCTTAAATGCGGCGAATACGATAGGGCTGGAATGAATCATGATGGTGGGGGAATCATTCCACCGCCCCACGCTTCACGATCTCGGACCCGGGGTGCCGAGTAATGCGATTGGTCGGCGACTCAGACTAGGACTCTGACGGGCGATATGAATCCGAGTGCGATAAAGTTAGGGCAATGGTTCGATGGGTGTCTTACGCAAACAACACTACCGTAACTACGCCTCCAATGACGATAATCTCAGAGTGCCATGTTGCCTCGAGGTCATTAGCATTTGTGCTGTATTGAAGGTATACGTGAGCATTGCAGTCATTGTCTATTGGGACGAGTGAATTATCAATGGAATCAATAGAATGCAAACAAGCCCAGTTGTCCGTTGCGATCACAACCTTAGGTGCTTAAAAGAAAAAAACCCAATGAAGGATCTTGCGGTACAAATATAACGGTATTTACATATGCAGCTCTTATTTGGAACAAGATGTCAGTTTCTTCAAGGGAGAAACAGCGGGGGCCAAAAATCCGAGGCTCATCCTCACACGCTAGTTTTGTAGCGGTACTGTAGATCCCACGGGTGCGAGTGCGACTGAGCTAACGACCATTTACGCACTAGAGCCAATCGTTTCAGGTTCCGAACCACACTTCACCAAGGCATTGGTGACAGAGCGAACATCATTTACCATGACGAAAGGGCTGTAGTATGCCAACGTGGTATATAAAGACCTGTTGGCCCAGCAAGAAATAGTTTCTGGACACAAACAACTCTAAGACCTGCTTCAACACCAATTCATACCAAACTACCTATACTTTACTTCAACTGATCAGTTCATCACCAACAAAATGAGTAATGATGGATTCAAAGTCATTGTTGTCGGTGGCGGGCCTGTAGGTCTCACCGCTGCTCATGCTCTCTCCAGAGCAAACATCGACTTTGTCGTCCTTGAGCGCTCCAAAAGCGCAGTCGTTGACGCAGGGTCTAACCTTGTTCTATCAACAATCGGTCTGCGTGCACTCGGCCAACTGGGTCTGACCGACTCACTCAACAACGTCAGCTCTCCGCTGGGTGTCATCGACCGCCAAGATCATAGTGGCCGAGACATCGGCGACATGCAGTGGTTCATTCATGCCAAGGAGGAGTAAGTTGCCTTCTAATCTTTGTTCGTTAAATTTACTGACCCTTGTACCAGCTTTGGCATAGTTCCTCGAGTTCTCAGTCGTCGCGACCTTACCAAAGTCCTCTACGACTCACTGCCGACAAATATGCAAAACAACATCTTGACCGATAAGAAGGTCTCAACCATCAAACCCCGGGCAAATGGCGTCGAGGTTGTCTGTGCAGATGGCAGTTCCCATCAAGGGTCTATTGTCATTGGTGCCGATGGCGCTCATAGCATTGTTCGAGAGCAGATGCGGACCGTGGCCCTAGCAGCCGGCTCAGCCAACGTAAACGACGAGAAGCCCTTCTTGGCAACATTTCGGGCACTCTGGATCCGATTTCCCACAAGTTCGGCTGGTCTTTCTGCTGGAGTTACAGTAGAAACTCACGGCCCCGACGCAGCAACTCAGCTCTTCTCCGATGACGAGACGGCGGTGACGGGTGTGTACGAGAAGCTCGAGGAGCCAACACGCGATCGAATCCGATACACTGAGGCTGATCAAGTCGCTTTCATCGAGAGATGGGGACACTTACCCCTTGTACCAGGAGGAAAACTGCCCCTCAAAGATGCCTTCAACTCACGGACCCAGTCAGGCTTGGTCAGCTTGGAGGAGGGCGTTGTGAAACACTGGAGCTGGGACGGGCGCATTGTTCTTGCAGGGGACGCCGCACACAAGTTCACTCCGAGCACCGGAGCAGGGTGCAATAATGGCATCATTGATGTCGTTGTGCTCGCGAACGAGATGCACAGAGTTGTCGAAAAGTTGCGAGCCTCTTCTGGGGACC
>JAJODA010000584.1:0-18505 GCA_021730345.1 Fusarium cicatricum
GATCCATGGATGAGGAGACTGTTGGAGCCAGGGTCCCCCCTTGTCCGTTTGCCTCCATCAATATGACCCCACACGCTCCCGAGAATGATGTTCTTCTGACTCTCTGTGCAGTGGTGAGCAACAAACAGAAGGTTACTTTGACGAGCCCCTTCGGGAGTGGCATCGATAGTCTGGGTCGACAACCTTTAAAATCACGCCTCTCAGCTCAGGCCTCCCAGCTCACCCAGGATATTGTATGTACGGTATATCGCTGCACGATAGCACGACAGAGAGCCACCCACCACAAAAGACGGCATTTTGCAGAAGCCGACAAAGAGACATTTCGTCCATCTCTCTTGGGCGGCATCCCGGCACTGCGGGCAAGCTATTTTCGCCCCCGAATCCCCCCTCCACTCCTGAACCACCACCAAAAGGTAGGCTCGGGTAATACCTCTCTACCTGCACAACACATAACCGTCGTCGCTAAGACCTTTGGCCCAAACTCCCCATTTCAAACGTCTTTTTCCGTCAGCCCTCACTCACCTTGACGTCCCACCCTCTCCTCCAGTCCGGCCCAGCGAGAAGCGACAACGCTGATACTGTCCCATGTACTCCGTACAGCAGCGACAAATTTGTCCGCTTCAGCTTAACTACCTAAACAATAAACATATCTGCATCCATCACCTGCGATCGTCGCGTCGCGTCAGGCCGGGTATCGCACCACTCCCTGGTGTCTGTCACGAAGCATAAGGCCGTGCGGCACAGGCAGTTTCTCGTCGCTGCATACACGCCACCCTCATCCACATTCACCACCTCATCCACTCGATCCACGACACCGCCTCGGCGCCCCAGTGCTTGGGACGTGGGTACGAGGTACTTGGTGCCTCAAAGTCAGATCCTCGTTCTCCGTCGAGTTCTGTTCACCCTCCTCCTCCTTCAGCGGGACTGGCGACAGGTCCCCACTACATCCTCCAATATACCCTTACCTCCCTCTAGCTTACCTGACCCTTCCCAATTACTACCTACACCACCCGCTAGAATATCCCACGACTTCACGCACCTCTTTTCGTCCTCTTTACTTCTACCTTACCCTCTACATAGTACCTCGCAAGACTCTGTCGCCGTCTGTCATCACTCGCTCAGAACAGCTGGCTCGTCGCTATAAACCCTCTCGCCGTTTCAACTATTCCAACGGCTTCCCGCGCATAGCGCTTCCTCACCCAGTACCTCCACCAACACAGCGACCACCAAGCCAGCCCTCATCCGACCCGCCTTGACAACGCCCTTAAACCTACACTTTTCCACAATCAATGAACACCACCTGCGACTGACCCGGGCCTACCTTTCCCACCTTTGCGCACACAGGTGTCTATCGCAAGACAGCCCTATCACCAATCTTCCCATTCGGAAGAGTCTCGTTGCTTGGCCGCGCTGAAAACACACGGGCACCTCTGCTGCCTCGGGACTGTCCAGCTACGCCCAGCTCAAAATGTTCCGACAAAGGTAAGCAAAGCAGCACCTCGCCAGGCCCACGCGCTGTCGCCAGTCTCTTCGCAGTCTCGAGGGTTTCTGCGATACCCAACATTACCGTCTTGCCTTGTCGCAAATTGCTAACCTACCACCCCTCTACAGAACAAACAATCAGAAGCCGGGGGATGATCTGCTAGCAAACTTTCGACAGCAGTTCCCCGAGGTCTCTGCAGTTACCACATCAGGCGCTGCGCCTGGCATTTCGCAGACCGCTGGTGCCGACAACGCCATTGGACCTGGCGCTACCTTGTCTGAAAGGTATGTCTCTCACGTTATGCGGCTATGCACCGCAGTCATGCCCGCGACTCTTGGACTTGCTGTCGGCCCTGGGATGCACTGAGTGTTGTCGCTAACTGATTTTTCGTTACAGAAGCCAGAGCATCGGCCAAGATGCGTTTCGCGACCAGGACCCGACTCCGAGGGCGACAAATGACCCCTGGAGATTTACTCCCTCACTTCTAGACACTAACTCCATGTCTTTCGCCAGCTTCGCCAACGCACCACCTGGCTACTACACACCCACGCCAGGAGGCAACAACACTCTATTCCATCCTCAAGCTGGCGATTTGCACACCCCGACAATGGGTCTCGGCATGGGACTCAACACGCCGCTCTCTATGCCAACATCTGCCGATGTAATGCAGCCTGGTCAAGGACAGGGAGCCATGGACATGGCGGGTTTCCAGACCTTGCAACCGCACCAGTTTCACCACTTCAACCCGTTTATCCAGGCACCGCCGCCTCAACAGTCGTATGCGCCGTCCAGTTTCGTCCACCAAGACACTGGTTATGAGACCATGGATCAGGACGGTTCGCCGATGGACTCAGATCCTTCCGAAGAGCGCCTGTCATCCATTGGCGCCACCCTTCAAAAAACCAACTCCATGATCGGTCTGCAGTCCCGTCAATCCTTTGGCGGCGCGGTTTCCCACCCACTACCTCCCTCGGCGGAAAAGTTCCGATTCCACTCAACGCTGAACGCCCCTACGGCTATGATCAAGCAGGCCGACGAGATCCCCGTGACTTACCTCAACAAGGGACAGGCCTACTCCCTTTCCGTCGCCGATACTGGCGCGAGCATGCCCCTCGCACCCGGCACTAAATATCGTACCTTTGTGCGTGTCTCGTTTGAGGACGACCAGCAGCGACAGCGACCAGGTGTTTGCTGGGGCCTATGGAAAGAAGGCCGAGGCACTAACGAAGCGCACCAACGAGGTGGAAAGCTCCAGGCAGTTGAGTACGTCGAGGCAGGGCAGCCAGCTGAGGGGGACGACAAGAGGACCCGCGTGGAGCTCGAATCCTTCTCTTTCGATGGATTCTGTGTCACCTGGACTCCGGGCATCAACGGCCCTCCTGAAGTCAACATCGCAGTCCGCTTCAACTTCCTTTCCACCGACTTTAGCCACTCGAAAGGTGTCAAGGGCATTCCTGTAAGGCTCTGCGCCAAGACGCACCCCATCCCATGCGACCCTCTACAGCCGGCTGCGGACGCGAATCCCGATGTTTGCTTCTGCAAGGTCAAGCTCTTCCGTGACCACGGAGCCGAAAGAAAGCTTTCGAACGATGTGGCGCATGTCAAGAAGTCTATCGACAAGCTCAAGCAGCAAATCGCCCAAGCCGAGAGTGGACTGAAGGACTTTGGCAAGCGGAAGCGCTCAAGCGGCGCTGTAAAGATGGGAGAGGCACAACGGCCCGGCAAGGTGCAGAAGCACAAGCGAACTTGGTCCATGTCCTCGGCCAGCTCTGCTGGAGGCAACACGGGTAGAGTTACCATGGAGGAAGACCTACACTTCAAACTTCAAACCTTACAGGACATGTTTACCAGCACACGACCCGTCAGTGTTCTCTTTCTTCGAGGCGAGGAACTCGATGACCCTGATCTGCACCCTGTATCGCTCCCAGGAGATATCTCACCCCTAACAAAACCCGAGGGCCGCGATGGACCGAATTGGCAGGCTAGGAGCGGACGAAGCTCTGTCGCTGGATCCATGATTTCGCCGTCGCCTAGCTCACTATCTCTAGCGTCACAAGCCTCTGGAATAGCCCCTGGCGGACAATGGCAGAACTTTGATTCGGTGGCAGCGGGAGACACATCACGCAAAGAATCGGATCAACCCACGAGGATTAACAAGGACAACGATGATGGTAGCCTCAGTGGATGGATCGAAGCCCTGGGCGTTGATCCCTTGTACCGACCCCCTCCAGAGCGAACCCCTAAACCCGTCGCCTGCTTCTACGTTCAACGCCGGACACAAAACGAACCCGGAAAGCCAGATTACCACCGGGCCATCTACTTGATGCGGCGCACGCTCCAGGAACTGAACAACAAGATTGCGACCAAGTGGGGCTTTGAGTCGTCCCAGATTCTGCGAACAATCCACTCGATACACAACGGGCTGGAGGTCGAGATGGACGACGACGTGGTACGAGAGCTCAAGGAAGGTCAGGACATGACTCTCGAAATCGAAGAGGTGGTCGGGCAGCCCGGCATAAAACGAGAGTGGGAAATGGCCATCGACACAACCGAAGACAGCCCCGAGTCCATCGACGACAAGACAACAAGCGGTTTCATTCTCCGGTTCACCTTTTAATCGCCCTTTTTCTTTCTCTCATTTGCTTCTCTCATTCGTCTTGATTTTCTTCATACGTATGACGGATTTGCAACATATGAACACTTGGGTCTAGATTGGGGATTGTACTGATTTGCTTGAATTCCCCAGCCTGTTGCCAGGTTGGGCTTACGGTCATATACATGTACGGAAAGCGACCGTCGGCTACGGAGGCGTTGACGATTTGTTTGTTTATTTTTTTTCCACTTCTTTTTATTCTTTTTCTTTTCTTCTATTCCCTCTTCTTCAAAAATGATACCACCGGTTTTTCTTTCTCGTGAGCATATCGCGGGAGGCGAATGTTGATTTGGACTTTCAATTCTTTTTGTTGCGGGCTTGCTCGCTTGCTCGAATACCCAGGGGAACAAGGGTTTGGTTGTTAGGCCTGATATCGATGAGAAATGGGAGCATGACGGCTCCATGTCGGAGGCGGTCTTTGCTCAGCCCTGGGTCTTTGCCGACGACCAAGTACATGACCGGAGAAGAGACGATTGCAACGACTGCATTTTTTTTATAAGAAAGAGTGCACACGCATCGGCTTTGGGCGTTTTACACCTTCGCTTTTTTCTATTATCTACGCCTGTCATCTGGACACTCATCGGCACCCTCTTTAGCCTATCTGGCAAGCGATATTCTCCTCTGTCTTGTCGAACCGACACGAATACCTATGCGATGCAACAACACCCTTTACCACGATACTACATTATATCCTGACTACATCCGAGAAACACGCATACGCGCATGCACCGCACTATAGCACATCCGCACACGAATCCCGGCGTACACGATAATCGGGGTTCAATGACTTAATGCAGGCAGGGATGGGATGAGGGGAATGGAGTATTGATGCTGTCAATGGAGACAAACGTATATACTCTGCCATATACAATATTCATACTTGTTGAACATGTCTCAAGAACCATGTGTCTTTGACTGACCGGGACCACAATCTGCAAACTGCAAGGGGGGATCCTGACTATCGCCTGAAAGATTACCAAGGTAGAAGGGGCTTGTGGAGATTGAGCCGCACAAAGAGTCTGAGGGTTCCCGTCCAAGTGGCGGCCTAATTTGACACTCAACGGCCGCTATTCGTTACTGGACACGCTTGACTAGTTTGATCCAGAATGGCGCCATTCATTACTCGACACTGAGACCCGTGGATATGACGGATGACTGAGTTGCTGCGCAGACATAGCAGATTCTCATTATGGTCTGATACTTTGGCGGACTACTGGTCACGGCATTGTCTAGATGCATTGCCGTGGACGAATGGTCGTCTTTGGATCCCAGGCTATCTAGTGCATCGCTCAGACGACTCGCACGAGGTTGCTAGCTTGTACCCCAACCCAACGGTTCGTAATTAAAGGGACAAACCCCCTTGATCTAGTCGGGTCGGAGGGATCGATCCGGTGGCTCCGGGCGCCGGAGGTTGCAGGGCCTGTATTGCAGTCAAGAGATGGCATACTGTACTTTGGATGAGCCACACCAATGTCTGGCCAAGAGTCCTCTCGAGCCGTCTTCCGATATCACTAAACTCAGGAGTGGCTGGTGCCGTGGAAGTTGCCAAGAGCCGCGAGTGAGTGGACAGGCGGAACCAAATGCCGAGTTTAGCCACATGTTAAATTACTGTGGCAAAGAGGCTTGCGCGTCCCCAGAGTGGACTGTGGCTGTGTCCCTGCTACGTGGAGCGTGGTTGCATGGTGGACGGGATGTCGGGATGTGAATTAACGTTGTGGCTCGTGAGGATCAGCTCTGCTCGATTAGGACGACTGGTATGGATGTTGACATCCGGCTGCATGGGTAAGTAATCCTGGCCATGTTTCATGAGCAAAGGTCATTTGGGCCATCCGGGGCTATGATTTGCTGAATCTGTTTGCTTCATTTGCGATGCGTTGTCTAGTCTGGGGTGAAATGGTGCTGGTTGCACAAAGCAAAGAAGCTCGAGAAGTCTTGTCACTAGGCACTAGCGCGATGCAGACAACGGAGATGCTCCGCATCGATACAGTGGTGCCTCACGGCCAATGGGTAGACAGGTCCCCCGTGTCCCCCGACTTTCTCGGCACGGAACTGGCGTCATCATGAGGTCTCGATCATCGGCGATCGCACGGCCCAGAACTTTTATGCAGCGCGGCAGCCGAATATTCCGTTCCCTTGCTCAGCTGTGTCTGTCCCCAAAACTCTCCCCGAATCCTTTCAACTACCGCCCGATGGATGATCCATCAGTTCGGCGCATTCCGAGGGAGTGGAGGAGGAGGGGCAGTCCTGGTATCATGATCGTGTCACGACTGTGTAACGCCGTCATCACTAGCCACAGCGGACGATGCCATAGAGCTCGCGCCTCAGGGGATGAATGATCACAACCTTATCCAACTGGACCCTCAGCTCGCCAAGGGTGTCCCAACGGCCCGAGCATGAGACATTGGGGTCTGGACCATGTGGCAGGTGTGGTTGTGTGGTTTGTGTGGTTCATGTCCACCTCTCCCTCGCCACGCGGATAGCATCATGAGCCACAGGGGAGCCCAGTCTGTGGCGATGGCTGCGCGGAAAACCAAAAGCAACAAGGTTTGATACCAGACGCTGACTGGCTCCAGCCTCTGATGAAGATGGACTTTTGAGGCTTTATGGGGGGCGTGTGCTGTGGCCGGTGAGGGGGATCGGCAGTCTCGAGCCACAAGTCACTCTCCATCGCTCCAACGAGAAACGTTGGACCGTCGTTGGACGTCGTTTATCAACGCCTGGCTTGCGATCGTCGCCGGGTCGTCAAAGTCCAGGCGCGGAGCTAGGGCACGACTTTGGGAGAACCGTTTTGTGGTGGCTCTTGGCGAGGCATCGGTGAGAGGAGATGGACTGGGCTCGAACGTGTCGAGCAACATGCTATTATCGCTTGGCAATCAATCACCTCTCGGGCAAGCTGTTGTGTAGATACTGGCTCTAGGAATGTCTGTCTTTGAAGAGGGGGGTTTGGCTGCTCTGATTTACCTTGCAGGGCATGTTGCAGTCTCCATCAGCCGCCCAATGACATGTACCAATCTGTCAAGTATGCTTCCCGTTATGGCAATCTGAGGGCATTCAGCCACAGCAGAGTTGGAACTTTGTCGAGGCTGGTGAAGAACAACCCCTCATCAAACCTTGTGGGCGACGCCAAATCGCAAACGTTCCAGAACTGCAAGGGCTTGATGTTGGTGAGGCTGTGCCGGGCCTGGCTGGATCAAAGAGGCCCGGCGTGGGCATATCGCGGCAACAACAAAGGCAAGATCTGCGCGGTAGGGCAAAGTAAAGGGCTGAGGTGGTCGATCTTTCGGTCGACTTTGAAGCTTTGGGCGACAGGCCCGGATGACATTCCACTTTGAGCTTTGAGGGTCCCGATAAGCGACTAGACAGCCAGAGCATCCCAAGTATCCTGTACAAGCAGAGGTTTTTGGTCAATTCTGGACCCATGACGCCCGTGGAAGGCCTCCCATCGTCAATTCGACGAGTCTGTAGCATGTCAAACGTAGCCATCAGCACGTAATTCTTACCACTGCCACGGGATGAAGCAAAGCTTCCAAAGGACCCCCGCGCCTGGAAGAACTACCGACAATCATACATCGACAGGGTCCAGGGCAGTACATGGCAGTGTGTGTTTTTTTGGTGATGGACGAGACCAACTTGGATGCTTTTTTGCACATGCTAATTTTGATTAAAAAAAAAGAAAGTTATACACGTTTCGATTCGTTGGATCGTGGAGCTCTCACGCACGCCCAAGCTGCACGGCAACTCCTCTGCCCGAGGGATATGAAACGAAACAATGTGCAATGCTGACGCTTGAAAAACGTCTCACGAGGCTGATGGTGATAACTCTAAACCGAATAAACAAACGTTCAGTACCACGCGCATGCAGCTACCCGCGCAGCCCTCCCGAAACACCAAGAAAGTAAGTAATTACATCCTCAATCCTACAACGTCACATTGAAGCAAAACCAAAAGATGAAACAAACTCTTTTTGTAAGGGGGGATGGACATTTCACTTCTCCCTCCTTCCTCTTCGCAAGTCGCTCCCCCCAATCTGGCAATTCTCCAAAAGAGGCAGCTGTACACACCGACGTACACAACACCAATAACACCATTCATCGTAAGTAACCAAGATCTGCAAAAATTCGCAAAAGATTACATGTTTTGAATCCACTGCCTCGTACTGGAATCGAACCAGTGATCTCATCATTACTAGTGATGCGCTTTACCACTAAGCCAACGAGGCTTCTTGTGAAGTTGTTGGAAACGAGCTGCGACATGAGGATTATCTCCTTGTGGCATTGTGTCATGTAGAGATTGTAAAGCACATTTGAACGGACCAAAGAAGGGCCAGTCAAGTATCGGAGTAACGTTACCAAGACTCATAGTAGAGCTTTGTGGAGAGCGTAAACTGAGTCAACAGCAATTATGGAACTATGGTCATAGATGGCTCTGGTATATGCAGTCCTACAAGTTGTGAAGGACCATCTGACACAAAGAGAACTATAAACCACTTACATGGAACGATGAGCCCAGATCGGGTAATGACTTGTATTGTATGTGTGTTGACCGAAACATGTGCATTCTTTCTTAAGCTCTCTCATCAGCGGTAGCACGCAGCAAGACAGTTCGGAGTTTAGAGAGCACGACCGCTTTCGTAGGATGCTCCGACTAGGCCAAACAGCATTTACCTCCGACCTGAGAAAGTTGACCAAGACTAGGGTCAGTCGTCTACATCCATTGAGTCTCCGTGGATGTGGCGAGCCCCGTATATTCTCGGGCACCTTGGAGGTACGTGAAGGATACTCGAAGTTCAACCTCGGAAGAGGCTGGCTGGGGTATCTATGATGTTATAATTTGTAGCGACCAGTATCACTAAAAACTATATCATCGCCTAATTTAGGTGCAAGATTATATACTCTGCATCTTATGTGTTTGATTGGTCAAGATGCCACATCGTGACATATACAGAGGGCTGCACGCACTCAGGAGATAGCAACTATCAAGTGGCCCAGTATCCCAAGTCAGCCAACAACTCGACTCACAACAAGGGGCTGTATCATTTTCTAGATGCCCACAAAGCCGAACCACCATTGCCAAGTTGCTGTTTCATCCAGACAGATAACAGATTCCCTCCCCAGTTGGCCATGGCTCGGAAGTGTAACTGGAAGCATGCTCTGATAGGCGACCCTAGGAAATAAACCCCATTATCGTGAGATGGCTCAGCATTCATGATCCTAATTGCAGTTTGTGAGTAAGTGAACATTGCGAACAATAGTTTACAGGGTTTACACATGGCTGGACAAGTTACTAACTCTCACTTGGGTTGGGTGCCTATAGGAGCCCTGCTACAGTCTGCACTCCTGCACTCAATCACACTGGTGAGATATCTCGATTCGTCCACTACTGAATCCTTCATAGTTGCTAACCCCAGTTGGACGATCCATCTACCGAAATATCAGCTTACGAGCGCGGTCAAGGCCCCCGAGGTTCCGTAAGCATTAAGCGCGGAAAAAAGACACTATGACACCCCTTGATATTACCACAACCAAAGCCAAACTTTCACGACGTTTCAACCCCCAATCTTCTGCATACCCTTCACACAACACCTTACTTGGCATGCTGTTGGTTCCTTGTGAACAAGACATCTATATCGCATGGAGATGACGGAGCTCGCAAAAGTCAGAGTCCACCGCAAAGGTACGCGCCCGTCCAAGTCCGACGGACCCGGATACATACTCGATGCGAGCGACTGGGGGTCCATGATGGTTGTTTCGGAGCCGTGGCAGGAGTATGATGGAGTATGGAGCGTGCTGAGGAGCGGTGGTATCCCTGCGACCATTTCTGGAGGCTTAAAGCCGGTACATGTAAGTCATTTGCTTCATCACCCATGGCCGCTCTCATGATGGGGATACAAGAGAAACGCCATGAGATACATGACAGACACAAACTCACATGATGGACAGCGCCTCCTCATCCAATACCTCAAAAGCGTTGACAAGGTCAAGCTCAAAGTCCTTCCCAAGTCACGCATACGTGACTGCTTCTACATCCTCATCACCGCGACAGAAGCCTCGCACCGCAAGCGGGGTCTCCTGAGCGTCATGACGGAGCACTTACTCGACGACGCCCGTAGAGTGGGAAAGCCCGTGTGGCTCGAGGCAACGTCGCGGTACTCGATGAAGCAGTTGATGAGAAAGGGCTTCGAGCTGGTGGAGGATATCAGGGTGGGCGTGGGCAAGGTGAATGCCGAGGGGAAAAGGGAGATTGGCGGCGAGGGTGTTTTGATTGCGTGCATGATCTGGTGGCCCGAGGGTGTCAAGGAGACGTTTGAGAAGAAGAGATAGAGGTGTTACGAGTGATACCAGAGTTGCCAGAGTTTAATGGGGTGAGTAGATTACGTGCTCTGGGGCGTATTTAATGCTAGTAACTTTTCCAAGGCGAATCCATAGGTACTAGTAGGTAGGGTTATGTCTAACCTTTGAGGTCTCAGTTGAGGTATCGGGTCCCAGGAGTATATGATATGGGAGAAAACATTTAACATACCAAAGTCAACAGCCGGAGCGAGGACACTTTTCGGAGCACAAGTGGCCTGAGATATGTTAGTAACCTGTATAATTCGGTACGGGGGAATCCTAGCTTTCCCCAGCTTCGTAGAGCAGGGACGTCGACGTTAACTAGACAGCAAGTGCAGCATGTATATTTTGCGGATGTGATAATTCCTTCAGACTCTGTTTAGAGTCATCATGTTTGGTTATAGAGTCTTTCAAGTATCAACTGTGTAGTACATCATGTCGTGCTGTATGTTGATCAACTGCAAGCCACCGGCCGAAAGCGGACTTCCCGTCGGCACCGACTCGGTCAAGAGATAGCGTGGTTTGTGCTGACTAATCAACAGCCGTTTGTTTTATTCCACAACACCAGGCGTCAACTCTTGTCTTGCACAATGGTTTCTATCTGACCCGTGATAAAGAACACAATTAATACCCTGCGCCCCTATTCCGCTCTCTGCCTATATCCGCTTCCGCACGCATGGAATCTCATCTCCAGGTCCACTTGGCGTTGATAGAGATTTGGGTGCTCTCCACTTTGAACGGACTAGCCGCTCAAATTATTCCCATGTCCGATGCTACCTCCGCTTGACATGTTCGGCATCGGTGCCGCATCGGTTGGGTCCATGCCGTATGGGGGGAAAGAGGGTGTCCATCTCGGCGCCTGATTAATATCTAATCACATCTTTCAGTCTCTTCCTCACGTCTCCATTGTCGCTGCAAGTGCCGCCAGCATCAATTGCACAATCAGCATGGCGGACCATGTTGAAAAGGCATTGCCGGGTATCGGCGCCGAGACGTCGTCATGCTCGTCAATAGCTGCGTCTCCCGTCTTGGAACCCATCAAGACGGCCGATACACGCCGAAGCCGCCCGCGCAGCGCTGTGGTGCGGCCTTCACACGACTCTGACGTCCTCGAGGCTCTGGAGCATGTCCTGACTCCACATGTCGAGACAGAGGCTGACCGAGAGGCCCGTGAACCCATCGCCTACACTCGGACCGGCACCAGCGTCGCCAGCGCCGCTTCCAGGCCCCCGGACTTTGAGGTCTACTTTGAGGACGGCGACCCGGAGAACCCAAGGAACTGGCCAAGGTGGTATCGCGCCTGGATCATCGTTGCCGTCTCGTATGCCACCTGGGTCGTGGTGCTGTACAGTACCTGTTACACAGCGTCGATACCGGGCTTGGCCGAGGAATATGGTTCTTCAACCACTGTCGCCACCTTGGGACTGACGACGTATCTGCTTGGTCTTGCTGCGGGAAGCCTGATTGTGGCCCCCTTGAGTGAACTTTATGGCCGCCAAAAGGTCTACCTGGTTTGCTTGACCGTCTGGGCCCTGCTCATTCTGCCTTGTGCTTTGGCGACTTCGCTGACAGAAATCATTGTTGTGAGATTCTTTGGGTGAGTAGCTGTTCATATGAGTCTCGGTTGATTCGCTCTAACCTCATCGTAGCGCTCTCTTCGGGGCCGCCATGATCTCAAACAGTCCTGGAACCATCGTCGACATCTCGGATCCGGACTATCTCGCTGCTGCCATGTCCATGTGGTCGATTGCGCCCCTGAACGGGCCATCTACCGGCCCCATCATCGGAGGCTTTGTGTACCAGTACCTGGGTTGGCGATGGAACAACTGGATCGTCTTGATCCTCGGTGGTGCCGGAGTGCTTATGATGGCAACCGTCAAGGAGACGTACCACCCTGCCATATTGAAGGCCAAGGCTGCGCGCCTGCGCAAGGAGAATGATGACCCCCGGTACTGGTGCCAATACGACCAGAGACTGTCTACGTGGCATCTGATCAAGGTCAACATGAGCCGGCCCTTTAAGCTGGTCGCAACTGAGCCCATTCTGTGGTTCATGGACATTTGGTGAGTGAAGTTAGCATCAGCTGTCTCGGCTGCACATGTGATGGACGGAGTTAACCAACCTGTAGGATCTCGCTGATTTACTCCATCTTGTATCTCTGCTTCGTCGCCTATCCCATCGTCTTTGCCCAACGCCGAGGATGGGACGCGGGAATGTCGGGCTTGGCCTTTGTCGGCATCGGTGTGGGCACCATGCTCGCCATCTTTGCGGAACCTCTGCTCCGTCGGTTGATCAACTCCCAGCCTCGAGATCCAGAAACTGGTCGGCCCCAGCCTGAGGCCACAGCCCTGGTCATGGCCATCGGCGCCGTCCTAACACCTTTTGGTCAGCTCGTCTTCTCGTGGACATGCCTACCAAACAGCATTCACTGGGCCATCCCCATCGCCTTCGGAGTTCCCTTTGGTGCAGGCAACACGCTCTGCTTCATCTATGGCTCCAACTACCTGGCGGGTGCATACTCTATATATGCCGCCAGCGCCCTCGCCGGCAACGCCGTTATCCGAAGCATCGCAGGTGGCGTCTTGCCTTTGGCTGGACCCAAGATGTACGCGGCGCTCACTCCTCAATGGGCCGGCACGCTTCTGGGTCTTCTCGAAGTCATCATGATCCCCATTCCATTCGTCTTTTGGCGATATGGATCCAAAATTAGGGCAAAGAGTCCCGCCATCAGAGCCTTGAGAGAGGACCAGGACCGCCTCGACGCGAAGAGGGCCAAGCACCAGAGAAAGCAGCAGCGGGATGCAAAGGGCGAAAAGGGAAGCAAAGGCCAGGAATGACGGATGGTATCAGTGGTCAACACGATGCACATAGTTGATGGAGCTGCTATTATAGAATATCATGTAAGACCATCTATTCTCATCATTTCATTGTAAATCTAGAGCAGTAGCCGTTTGAGCTATTCTAAGTCTAAGCTGCAGAGCGCAATTCCTCGACATTGGCCAATATGACGTCCTCTAGAGATGTCCATCCTGAGCCTCCCAGATCGCGCAGCATCCTCTCTGCCCGCGCCGCTGGTTGAATGACATCAGGAGCCACACCGGGGGCAAAGTTATCGATGAACTTCCTCTCTGGGTGGTGCTTTCGGAAGATGTCAAGAATACTATCCATGCTGAAGGGTCCGGCCGCAGCAAAGATGCGCTCGTTCTTGACATCGGGGAGGACTGCACCGGCAACATGGAGGCGGCCGGTATCCTGAACGTCGACGTATTGCTCTTTGTCATCTGTTAGCTTCTATTGTGATGACAGGCTTGATCGATGTGGCTATGGGACTTACGGCCATCTAGGAAATACTGTGCATCTGTTAAACCGCCATTCCAGAGGTCTGCAGGCAGATTCGAGCTACTGGCATGTCCTTGGTTGACCAGATCGAGACTCTTGCCCATGTTCACGTAGGTGACGACTAAAAGCAAGTTAGTACCTCGGCTTTACCGCAACAGACAAGGGCTCATACCTGTGTTGACTACAAGGTCAGGTCGGCTGTCTCGGTGTTTCTCTTGGAATCGAAACACCTCTCTCTCGGACTCAACCTTGCTCGCCTCATAGACGGTCATTGCACGCTCTTCCTCGTACGGAGGATCGGCCCAGGCGTCCTTGACAGCGCTGTCGTTCCAGGTATCCTCGGTGACCACCACTGGTGATCTGCCCTGGTGCGGGACTATCGTTGTCGTGCCCGATGATGTGAAGACAAAGCGTTTGACCGAGGGCTCGGCAAAGGCAGCCTTGAGCGCGTTTGTGACGCCAGAAACCGCAAGGGGGATGACCTTGTTGGGGTCGCTATCCATGGTCATGATGGAGGCGACATGAGCAATGGCAGAGACTCCTGTACATGCTGGTTTAGTAATTGTATTCGAGGTCGTCATTATCGCAGCACGCACCTTTTACGGCTTCATCAAAGGCCCCCTCGGCCGCCATATTGGGCACGATAGAAAGCTCAAACTTTCCTTTGCCATAGTTTTTGTCAAAGAGCGCACTCAGCCATGCACCCTTCTCAGCGTTACGAACAGTGCCTCGGACCTTGTAGCCATGCTGGAGAAACTGGTCGGCCGTGTGTGAGGCCAAGTATCCGTTGACACCGGTCACCAGGACCGTAGAGCCTTTGGGGATAGCGGGGGTGAAGCCAATAGAACCCATATTGTTTTTGAAGTTTGAATCAAGCGAGACAAGATGAACAACTACTATGAAGTGAGAGAAAGATAAACAACTACTATGGTTTGCCTGGATCTTGAATGTCTCAAGTACAAGGGAGCTATTATACATATAGAACGGGATAGAGCGGAAGCCGCGGCGCCCGCTGTACCTTGATCGAATCTTGATGCCGGGGCGATCCTGTCTATTCGCCCTTGTTGACGTTGTAGTTGTGGAGTTTCAATGGAGACTGAGTGGCGCGATACTCGGAGGCCGGAATGTCGGGACGAATGATAGTTAAGGTCCGAGACCCCGAATAGATCGGCCTGGCGTTTCTGTTTCCGGCTCCCAGACCCTTCCGGCTGCCAGACCGCTCATTCCGAGAGGTTCGGTCAAATGTTGGGAAAGGCTATGTGCTGCCGGTAGTTGGGAGATAGGCCTCACTCAATCTACTATGCGTCGGGTCACCTCTGACGATAACAACGTAGGTCAGGTCTATCACCGCCAGGTCCAGAAACTACAATAGGATTCCGTTACTAGCTAAACTATCCAAGTACTATATTCCATCACCAAGTGGAACTGACTACATGTGAGCGAACTATCTATCTATCTACCCTTTGAGAGCTCAAGCTGGGCCCTATTCAACAAGTAAAGCCACCGGACACTAGTAGATGCGGTAAAGAATAGTCGGGTTTCAACGCGAGGAGGATTCGGTCCAGACTAGGACACCACCCTGGTTGAAACGTCTATAAAAGCCGTGTATCCAGCCAGGTACTAAGGTATAGAAAGGCATATTTCACCGCCAATTCGACACAACCACAGATACACCGCAAAAATCAATCACCGACACCACCACACGCAAAAAATCATCGCTCAATCCCGGATCATGGGAATGTATAGGAATAGCCCGATGCGGGGGTCGAACCCGCAACCTTGAGATGATGTGTACTCTGGTAAGAGTCTCACGCTCTACCGATTGAGCTAACCGGGCCTCGAATTGAGGCTGTTTGATGAAGACCAGGGCTGTTATTTGCTATCATAATGGCACCGATCTAAAAGACCATGCTTTGACTGCCTCTGGCTGGGCTGCTGAGTTGCTGTAGAGCATTGTCTTGACTCCAATATTTACCGGCGATGGCCTGAATGGACTTTTTGCTAAGTATAGTTGGCACGACACCGCGTTGGCCATGGGAGGTTCATGGAGAGAGGGAGACAGGGCCGTGTTGAACGATACGTTGCTGCGGTGGCCTCGAGTTCCAACACACGACATGTTAGTAATAGGAGAATCAAAACGCAGTGGTCGCCAGGATCCCTCACTCGCACACACGACCGTATAGTTCCTCAACTTGGTGGATAACCAGCCAACTCTCCTTCACCATCGCCGACAGTAAAATAATCCAGACTGTCAAGTGTCATTTGTTACTGGGGTCTGTGTAAAGAGAGCAGAAAAGGGAGGGAAGAGTTTACAAACTACCCAGAGTACGCTGGTTACCCAGAGCCATATATATGCCCTGCGGAATCTAGCTGCCCCTACAAGTCTCTCGTTGGAAGCATTGGAAGCTGAATGCACTAAGATAAAGATTAGTGAGGAGGAAGTGCCATATATACCTACTGTATACAACCTCTTCCGCCTGCTTGATTGTATGCTACTTACCTTGGCTCCCTTTTTGTGCTCTACTGGTCTCATAGTTTTGCCCAGCAGCTTGACAACCACGGCCTAGACTGAGTGACATATTCCACAGTCAAGAAACGTCCAGCAACAGTATGGCGGTGCTATCTGTGAGGCCAAACAACAGATCAAGCACCATATGGAATGATTCACTGCCAGTTAAAATACTCGAGTCTCCTTTAACTACGCATACCCACTTCACAAAGCATGCAAAGAATGAGAACAAGATGCAAGAATGTCTGCAGTTGCAAATAAGTTGTTGATTACTTGTTTCTTCTATCCATCCTAAGACCATGGCACGCCGGCCATGACCTCCCGTGACGGAATGACTTTTGAGATCCGATAGACCACTACCACAAGCACAAACACGCCGTATAGTTGTCCAACAAAGTACATTCCCATGATCCAAAGAGTCCCCTGGAACTCTCGTCAACACCCCTCGTGCCTATGTCCAGCTGCTACATGTCGTACACACCAAGAGAAGCACCTGATTCAACTCCCCAATAGTTCGTCCTCATGTAGCAACTAGTTCTCCTTCTCCAATTGATCCAGCTCCTTGAGCACGGACGACTTGGTATGGATCTTCTTAAGCTGGGTATCCTCAAGCTTTTCGCCGCCAGCCAGGCGCATCTCGAGGTCCTCAATGGCGCGGACCTTCTTCTGGAGACTGCGGATCTTCTTGGCGTTCGGGTTCTGAGAGGCGTCGTTGCCGGGAGCCTCGGCGGCAGGGGCAGGCTGCTGAGCAGCGTGATGCCCATTTCCGTTTCCACGGTGCGTGCTGCTGCGGCTGCGGCCCTGATTGTTGCGGGACTGGCTTCGATGGGAGCTGTGGCCGCGTCGCTCGGGGCTACGACCCTCATTACCTGAGCCAGCACCATGGTCACGGGGGGGAGGAGCCAGGCTAGCTCCACCGTTAGGCTCGCCTTGGGGTCGTCCCTCTCCCTGGGTGGGCTTCTTGTTGCGCTTCTTCTTGTTCTTTGACCTGGACGAGTTCTCATCGCCCAGGGGCTCAGCACCAGGAACGGTCCTTGCGGCTCCGTTCGCAGGTTCAGCCAAGTCGGCTCCGGGCACAGCACGGCGCGGACGGCCAAAGCCGTTAGGACCAACGTTGGCAACACCATTGCTCACACTATGGGCAGCACCGCCCTCATCTTCACGCTTGAAGTGAAGGGGCGTGGCCAGACCACGTGCTCCGGGGGGGCGGTAAGCACCAGCGGGCTTGCTAGGAGTCTTGACCGTACCCAGATACGCCGTGGCAGAGGCATGAGGCGTGGGGACGGGGGTAAGCGGATCACCAGGAGCAATGTTCTCGGGGGCCTGGGGTCTCCAGACAACATGGTACAACTCGACCATATCCTCGTTGTACATGATACCACCGCTGACATGCCACAGCTTGATGCCATTGTCCACGCGCAGACGGGGCGAGGTGGTGGCCGTCATGAGGTAACGGCTGTCGGGGCTCCATTCGCAGACACTGGGGTTGCCGCTCTCAATGGTGGTAATCTTACGGAAATCCTTCTCGAGATCATACACGTCGATCTGACCGGCAAGGTTGCCGAAACCTGCGACCAGAACAAAGCGGCCGGTAGGGGAGAAGGTGATGGTATTTCGGGGACTGAGCGGGAACGAGTGCGTCGCGACGGCTCGGTGGTTGAAGATGGTGGCCTTGGCGGGCATGTAGCCATACACAACACCAAACTCTTTCGAGTTTGGCGACCACGAAACGTCGTGGATAGGGCCATCCTTATCCAGGGTCACGCGGGCGTCAAAAGCGCCCGTGGTGCTGAGCAGATACAGCGTAGTCTCGCCGTAGTAGCTCTTACCCGAGCGATCAACGTCGGTCTGCGCAAGCACTAGGATGCTGGAGCCATGCTTGTTCCACTTCAGTTGAACCTTGTCACCCTTGAAAAAGGTCTTCTGGGAGATGGGGTTGGTGAAAAGGGGAACGTTAAAGACCTTGACAGCAGCGGGTTGACCCTGGGGCATGTTAGCTGGGTAAACATTTAAACGAGTGTGGGTGCTCAACTCACCTTGCGCTCAGGAACAAAGACGGCAACGGCGTGGTTCTGGCTGCCAGGGGCGAGGGCGAAGTTAGCAGCCCCCTCAACTCGCAGCTTGTTCCAGACTTTGATGAGATCATGGCTCTCGTAGAACTGGACCTCGTTGGTGACGAGGCGAGCGCAGTA
>JAJODA010000585.1:0-17533 GCA_021730345.1 Fusarium cicatricum
GTGAAGGCCCCCGCCGCCTGTCGGCCTCTTTGAGCTCCGCATATCCCGGTCTGTCGGGATTGGTCTTGACGTCCCCTGCAATTCGGCCGCTGGTATCCCCCTAGGATCCGATCCCCGACCCCCTGGATCTCCCAATCAGTCCCCTAAAGTCCGGGTGCTTGTTTCGCGGGAGGCCATCCCAGCTGAGGCTCACAGGCCCTGGCTCCTCCGCGCAACAGCCTCCACCGAAATTCCATCTCCGCCAACGCCTGCGACTGCGACGTCAACATCAGCTTGGCCAACAATTAGCCAGGTCATCATCAACTCCGTACCCTCATGCTATTACAAAGCAACTCAGACCTGCAGGTCTAGCCATTCCCTCCTCGAGTATCGGATCCTACATAGTCACGACGATCGAGCGATTACAACTCTCCGTGGCGCCATCCCGAGCTGCTCGGCCCAACCCTCTCGCTCGTTGAGATGGAGTCCGGGGAGTCGACTGCTCCAACAACCACACCTTTCACGACGATATTCAGAGGGTCTTTACGCTAGTATTCGAGTCGCAAACTGTCACCAAGACAACAGCCGAGCTTCGAGGTGACAAAGGCTTGCGCCTTGTCGCGGTGCGTTCTCGTACCCTGAGCCGTAATCCACGGCTGCGACTTTGGGGCGACGACGAAGCTGTCGAGATGGAGACCGGCAAATATGAAACAAACACTCTGTCGATTGTGAGGCTTGCTTTATTCTCTAGCTTTGTTTATGCTAATTCTTACCCCTTGCAGAACAATATCGCGTCCATCGCCTTTCGCATCTATGAACCGTCCTCGGACCAATCGCAGAGCTTCCAATCGTCCGCTCTCGAGATTGAGAGCACCCTCCGCGACCAAGGACGACTTGTCTCTTACGATTCTAATCGACCGGGAATTTGGACGTTTCAGATCACCTGCAAGGATGGCGCAGCCGATGCTGCCAGCCTTGCTCCGGGCGCCACACTCGAAGCTTGCGGATATACACTTGCGATGGTAGAGGAGGGTACGCTTGAACCCATGGCCCTTCAGAAGAGTCGCATCCCGGGGAACACGACTCAAAATGTTGCGACCAACCCGTCTCCAGCTACCTTTGCTGTAGATCAATCACAGCGCAATGCATTAGTCTCTCCAACCCAAACCATGGCCGGGACACTGTCGGATGGAGATCCTCAGGTCTCACCTCAAGCTACTGAACTCAAGGCAGCGCAACCAGTCCCAAAGACTATTTACGAACACTTCATTACTGCAATCCTTTTCTCAATATCCTTCGCATTCTGTAGCCAGTCGATGGCCGTTCCTCTCAACTACCGAACCGTATTAATCCCGCCACCGCAAGCAGACACGAGTGAACAGGAAAGGGGCTCGCTGCAGGATGATCCCGTTATTGGTACCTTCAAGACGTATCTTACAACTACTGGCTCTCTTATCATAAGCCTGTACTTCTCATACTGCAGAAGTCTGACATCGATAGAAGACAATGTTACTGCGGATCCTATTTCCCCAAGTAGCCCAATCCTTGCGGCTCCTTATGGAGTTCTTGCGACAAAGCAAGGTCTTACCACCGGCGACAATACCTCAACGGCCGATCACAGCCTGTCACATACGCCAAATACACAGGCTCTGAGCGTCAAAAGCGTCCCCGACAGCCATGACTCACTCTGGAAACATTCGTGCCTGAAAGCGCTCGAGCATTGTGGGCTCAATCCATCCAGTTTCAAATCAGGTGCCTGGATCAATCTTCTTGTATCCAGACCGGCTTCCCAAGACACGGAAACCGATGCGAAGCGGACGCGCGCGACTGTTCCTTGGCCAGGGGCCCTTTGCTTCCGGAAGAAGCCGCTGGAGGTTTCAACTACTTGTCGGGTCGGAGACACCATGCTGAGTGGCCATGAGGAACTTCACGACCCTTTGGGTAGCGCTCGTGGATGGTTCAATGCCTCGTCAGAAAGGGAAGAGAAGTTTTCCAAACGAAAGGCAGAACGATCGCTTGCAGCCCCGAAGGAAGTCAATGGCGGTGACGCTCAAGCCCAGCGACTTAATGGACAGTCACCCTTGGCCCTGCGGCGACCTAGCACTACAACTGCCGGCGTCATGTACCCAACACCTCCTGATGCGATCCAACAGCACCTGGGCGTCACCCCTTCAATCGATGGTACGATCTCCAGTCCAGGCAATCCACCTCCAACAGTCGCTGTCGTTGACATTGATACCGCGATGCCAACAGCAACCCCAGTTGCTGATACCGACAACGACGCATGGGAGGGTAATCCAGATCCTAAAAGGGATCGAAGTGACAGCAATCTTCTCGGTGAAACCGAAGATATCATGAATGACATGGACGAGGACGTGTTTGGCGATCACGACGTAACGGAGGACGACTTCAACTTCTTTGATCAGCCTGATGGTAATGACCTGGACATCACAATGGGAGACTCACAGACAACCCCCCTTCCACCGCTTCCACAACCTCCGCCTCCTGCAATAGCCTCACGGCCTGAGCTTGAAAAGACCGCCGAGGAACAACCTGAGTCTAAGCCAAAGCCTGAAACCGATGACTCAGTGTTTGCCAAGCCCGAATTGAAACATGCTCGAAGTTCACTCAATGATGAGTTCGGTCAGCGCAGCAGAACCGAACAATCAAGTTCCGCCAAACGAGGATCAAGTCCATTTGATCCGGCTACCGTGTTCAAGCGTGTCAGGGCGTCCCTGATTAGCCCTACGCAAGAGTCTGGCGCTCTGCAAAGACCTCGAAGGAAAAGCAGCATCTTCGAAAAAGTCGAATTTGATCCCAAGCTTCCCTTAATTAACAAGAAATACGAACAGGGTGGTACATTTGACTTTTCAAGCGAGCAGGGCACAGAAAAGTCGAGACGAGACCCCACGACCTTCTCGGAACCCGACTACTTGGAGCGTCATGGAAAGTTGAGGAGGACATTGAAAGATCTGCCCCTTCCAGCCGGCTCTTTCATTAAGGGCTTTGCTGGTATTGAGGCACCCACGAGCCACCCAAGCCCCTCCAAACTTAATGGGAATATCTCAGCTTCCGAAGACAGCGATCTTGAATCAGACGGAGACGACTCAAGCTCCCTATCAGGAGGCCCCACCTCACCCATCAAGTCGAGCGTGAGACGGACAATTGTGGACGACGATGCCTTGTCCCAAGCTACAACGAGCAAAGAGGCAGAACAGACCGAGGAGACTGCTGAGGAACAACTTGCAATTGAACTACCAAGATTATCGAAACCCGAATCTCCAGAGCTTTTGCTTTGTCGGTTTTTTTCAGATCCGGAGCCTCTGAATGTCGAGGTTGGGCTGTCCAACCGCGACTTTGTAGAGATCGCACAAATCATCACTGAGCAAGCTGCAACTGGGCGACTGGAGATCGGTATTGACCACCAAAGCGAGACAATGGCCTCACTTGCTACAACAAGAGGTCACGAACTCGACATTGCCCGAACCTCGCTGCAGCTTCTTCAGAACGTGGTTCCCTCCAGTCTGGGAGGGGCAACACCTGTTCGACTAAAGGGATTTCTCGACATTCAAGATCTTCCTTTGGTTGGACAGCCTAACCGTCTTCAACCTCGACCGATCCCAGGCAGAGATCCGAATGCGGAGCAGTTACGAGCCAACAACTTATACCAAATTCCTGTGCCTCACCTGGAAGTTCGTAGATCGGAAACGAAACTATCCGTGCTCCCCTCCTCAGTTACATTTTGGGAGAGCCTTGGCTTAGCACCGACGTGGGGAACCAAAGACATTGCTGCTCTATGTATCTTTCCTGGCTGGAAGGGAATGTCACAGCATGCGGGCACTTTCCTTGGCCGCCTGAAGAGCGTGTACGAATCCCTCAAGCTAGGCACTTTCAGCAACTTGGCGCTGTCAGGAGACTTGGATAATGGTGTCTTGCCATACGAGGTTGACAGGATCTCGACCTCCCCCGACGCGACTGTGACTGGTCATGGTTCTGCACTTGTCGAGAGTATGGAGGTGCTGAGAAGTTCATTATCAGAGTGGAAGTCTAGGGAGAAAAACCTGGTGATTTACTTCGTCTACTCACCCGACAACCCGGCATCTATCATCGAAGCATGCACCGCTTTTTATCGCTGCTTCGACGAGTATAACGACCTCCTCGCAGCTCGTCGGGAATCGCCGCAGAATGAGCTGGTATTGCAACTTGTCTCTTCAGAATTCATATCCTCGACCACGTCGCTCGTCGTTCCGAGTCCCGCAGAGCTGATTAAGCTCTGCATGGAGACGTACGATCGCTGTACCCTGTTTCTCGATACTGAGTTTGGTGGTCCTACACCCGCCCCAGCAATTATGCTCGAGCAGTCACCACCTCGCATGATCGATTTCAAACTCACGAGCTCACCTTCTCAGTCTCTGATGCATGAGAACTCTTGTCTTCATGTTGGATATGCTGAAAGTCTCGACGGACGATGGATCACAGTTGCGTGGACAGACAACCGTGGGCAGCAACAAGCGACTGCTTCCTACTCGGTCACAAGGAATAGAGTTCCCGAGCGACCCCTGTCCTACAACAAAGGAAACATCATGGTGGAGATCTGGGCGACGACGATCGCTATGATATCTGTGTGGAAAGTCCACTGGCGAGTGATCATCACCAAATCAGGGCCCATGGACCAGAAGGAGGTCGAGATGTGGCAGACAGCCTCGAGCGTGGATGACAAGTGCTCTTTCAACATGATTCTTATGACTGTCGACACCAGTCCATCCCTGCAACTCCTACCGCCAGCCGTCAAGATTCCCCACGCAGCAACATCGGCATTCTACTCGACACCCGTTTCCACACCTCAACCCAATATCCTCTCTCCCGAGCAAACCACGACCCCGGCAACTCCAATGCGCGATGCCAATGCCCCGGCAGTTACGCCTGGAGCCGAAAGTGCTGGAGAGGCAGATGCCGATTCCTTCCTCATCGATGCGACAGACCAGACCTGGGGCGCCATTGTCGGCCACAGACTCGGCAACGCCACCACGCTGCTCGAGGTACGGCCAGCGCTCGTGAGCGGCTACCTGATCAAACGAACTGGAACCAGGATCGAGGACCCGCCGGTGGTGATGGAGGTCAATCTAGTACATACAGAGGCCACACCGCGTGCATACGAGCCTCTTCTGAGAGAGATGCTGTGCTACTTTAGAGGTCTGGGAACTCTGGCCAGGGCGCGGGGTGTCGTGGATAGGGAGATGGACGTGCGGCCGTGGCACATCGCGGCGGCCGAGAAAGGCGTACGAGCGCTGCATCTATTGTTATGATACAGATACAGGCATTTGGGAGGCGTCATCCTCGGAAGCAGGCGAACGAGCCGGTGTGTTGGTGTTTTGGCGTTTGTGCTTTGCTGCGGTGCATTCCTACCATTGAATAGTTGACATGCAAATAAACTTTAGAGACTTGTTGTGTCTATTTGAGCTATGGTTTCTATGCGTTATGATGCTGTGCGAGTTGAGCTGGCTGTCCATTGGATGCTGTTGCCTCAGACTTTGGGCTAGTCAGGGATAGAATCATATACTTTAGTCACTCCTAAATATCGGCTTTAGCACATAGTTGTAGCATTGGCCATGACTTCCACCACAATTTGCAATTTATGTTACCTACAATAAACTATGTTCTTTCAGTCAATCTCCCATATACCATAGTTAGGACCGTGATACTAGCAAGGAAATCCAAGCACAAGCAAAAACATCAATCAAACTGGCGTGTCCCTCTCCTGGGCAGAGGTCCTGTTCCGTGACCTTAACAAATGAGTGTGGCAACAAGTATAATAAGAAATTGGAGTGATGGCCGTGGGCCAGGGTAGAACCAAGTGAGTGACTTCCATCATTTAGGAAACGTAATCAGGGGGTAGCTCTAGTTAGAGCTGCAGCGAAGTGGCATTTCGCTGAGATAACACGGACGGATCAGTTTTATTCCACAGTAGAATAGGCTGACCGTCGAGTGCTGTGAACGTATGTATGTGCCGAGAGGGGTTCACTAAGACATAACGAACCTCTCCGACCGGCACGTCTGGGAAATTCGAGCCCAGAGATCTCGGCCAATCATGATCTTTGCGACTGCGCAGGTTGTGTCTCCGGGGAAAACGGCAATGTTGATGTTAATATCAGAGAATCGAAGCATACCCTGAGGGATTCTGATGGAGATAGGGACCCAGTGCTCAGGGATAACGACTCCATTGCCGTAGTTGCCCGGCGGAACGCGCCAGTGGTCGCCGAGGATGTAGCCCAAGTCTTCTGCGGCACTTCGAGTAATGAAACTCCGAGCGGTTTGGTCATTCAGCTCAACGATCACACCCATCCAGCGTTGGCTCCAGCCCTTGACTTGAACTGTAGGCAGTCCCATGCTGAGTTGTGTGTCCATGGAAGATGGGAGCTGTTGGTGAGGAGTTGGGCCAAGGTATTCCATGTCGGGTAGGGCGTAGGCGGATACCATCTTAGGGGGGTATGAGGGGGCAATGGTTGTATTCATACTCCATGAATCGTAATTGGTAGAATTTTGGATCATCGATTGAGAGTTCCAGCCAATATCCGAGATGGTGTCGGTGGACGGGGTTGGAGCATTGAGCATGTTGGACGAGGCTGGCGTATTTGGAATGGCAGCTGGCTGTGTATGAGAACCATCTTGCTGAACATTGATCGACAGTGGTATTTGAGTGCTGACATTAGAAACCTGGATATGACCAGGATCAATGAGAGGCGCCATAGTTCCCGTAGCATTTGTAGTAGGGAGATCAGGGTCCCACTGAAACGATTGTGAAGAGAGTCCCGGCTGTCTTGGTGTTTTGGCGGCTAAAGTCGGACGGCGACGAGGCTCCGCGTTGGGTTCTCGAGCAAGACCGCGTGTACGGGCTGAACTATCTGACAATGGTCGTCTTGTTCTCGTGGGTTTTCTGTCGCGCGCTGAGGAGCTTGCGTTGTCTATCCTCTTGGGCAGTTCGCCAGACAGTATACCAGTGTGTTGCTCTCTGACGCTCTGGCTACTCGGGTTGCGGCGTCTTCTCATGATGCTTCATTGCATCTAGGTATTATGGTTGATGTTTAACCCAGTAAGTACCAGATGCCTACGAGCCAGGCTGTACAAACTCCAGGGCAAGAGGGGGAAAGTCACTGATGGTCAAGAAATAGAAGGGGAGGTCAAAGCTGAAATAGGCCGCCAGGATTAGGTACCTTGGGCGTGGGGTTTCATGCCCAGATGAAATAGGTATTGAGGCTCAACCAGACCTTGCGAGCTCTTTATGTGTGGGGGGAGGGATTGTGATTGATATTTGAACAGTCCAGTTGGAAATCCCCCCAACAGTTCTGCCTACTACTACCCACTGAAGCCACGACGCAGAAATGAGGCAGTTAATTATGACAAGTAACGGCCATGTTGTTTTGGAAACTGCCAATAGGATCCCTCTGGATTTAACTACAGCTGTTCCCTCGTCCATCTCAGATCATCACAGAGGGGCTGCTGAATGGGGTGCAGCACGTCCGGGGTAATGAAGTCTCGATCCAATTTGTAGTTCTGTTAAAAGTACAGAGTCATCGCTGACATGGTTGAGCGCGTGATGTGATGAGCGGTAAAACTGCCCATTGAGAGGGGGAGTTGCTATCACATTGCATGAAAGTGCAAGTTCACTGCCCGATATCCCCCTCATTTACTTGGAAATTACAACAGACAAATGCATAGAAATATGAGGGTGTGAACATGTGTCGTTCTTCATTGGTGCTCAACGTTTCTGATGGGATATCTCAATCCTCACAAAGCACAATCAGGCTGGTTCGTGATCGTGTCAGCTTTGCCACCAAAACCTATCGCCAACTGTCGAGTAAGGCTCCTGCGCATTTAAGGTAAACCGAGGTTGTTCAAAAACTCCAGAAGAGGCACCGTATCCCCTAAACCTTTCAGAGCATACGAATTCCTGCTCCATTCCACATTGTCAGCCTCTTCTCCCACTACCTTTGGTCACCATTCATGATTCGAAGCCATCACTTGAAATGCCGTATGGCTCCAGCTTCGTTCTACTCTTGGACTTGTGGGCGCTATCCAAAAAGGATGACAACTGGGTGTGTAGCGTCCAGAAAGGACGCCAACCTTTCAATCCGCTCCGGGTTAAGGCTTGTTTCGAAAGAAGAGGGGATAACGGAGTGATATCAAGCAACATGGTCGAGGGCTTGATGGGTCCACAATGTCACTCTTTTGTTGGTATATCTTGGAGCACATCGACTTCCGACCACAAGTTCGAGGTCAGCTATCTTCAGGTCGTCTCTGGGCTAAAGCACAACCTCATCATAACCTACGGCCACGATCGATGCGACTGGGGGAGTCCGCTCACACAGCCCCAGCAATCTCCGTATCCCCTGGCTCTCATCAAGTCAGAGTTTGACAAGGACGATTGTGGAGAAATAGTGGACGAAGAGGTTATGGAGACGGAACCCGAGGGCACTTACACTAAAGACAAACTCGCTGATCACGGCTACGTCAAGTCACTGGCTGCCAGTCAGGGAATATTACTTGCAAACCCCCAATCGGTCGAAAGCTTCGCCTCTTTACTTGATCAGCTTCAGGGGAAGGCTACAGATAGCGGAATGAGCTCAGATGCCTCCATTTGCCAGCCTGTGGGCAGTGCTCCGAGTCTGACCTCTGGCAGAACCGATACCTTGGCTCCTTCAAGTAACAGTTCAATACATGGCCCCAGGCTCGACGAGTGCGGATTGAACTGCAAATGGCCCATGGCTTCTGGCCGGGAGACTCCTTGCATCCCTTTACAGGAACCTTCCTTTTCATATAGTCTCAAGCATACCATTGGGCAGACGCATCCAAGGGCACCGAAACGGGCGCGGCAAATCACACCAACTGTTTCTCGAGAGGCATCTCCAACGTCCAGCTGGCTCCTCGATGAGATGGATGTACTTAATATGGAAGATGACGGCGTGGTGGAAGAAGAAAAGTCAGATCCCAAGCAAACTCGGCCAAGTGACTTTATGATGCATCCTGGCCACAAGATTTGGGTGTGGGATATCCAAAGACAACGTTGGCGAAGACGAGAGCAGAGCGGGTTGGAGGAAATGGATTGGTTTCCGGAGTCTCTTGCATAGATTTTATGGTCGTTCCTTTTAAGGTATCTTCTCCTGTGACCTATACTCATAGACAAATAGATTGGCATGGTTTGTTTACCAGTTATAATTACAATGTTCTTATCCTGGCAATTGCCAGATCCAGTAGCAAACCACATCTATTGAATGTACGAGATGTTGATGGAATGATTGTCATGGAATAAGCACAGAGACCCGCTATGACGCCTTGTTTTTGGAAATAGTACCTGTAACCAATGAGGCAAACCCCGAGCCTGACAAGCTTGGTGACTCACTCAATAATGATTACTCGAGTCACTTTTTATGAGCTTTTTTTTTTACTCTGACGAGACTGAGTGAGTCTATACTTTTGCACGCCTTGTACTAATGGAACTGCCTAACAAGTGGATATAACGGAAGCGGTTAAAGTCGATCCTCCCACTACAGGCCAACTTAACTTATCGTGCGAAATGCTCCTGGTACAACAAACCAAACTGCACCCAAGAAACAACAATGGAAAGGAAATCTCTGGCAAGTCTCCCGGATGATCTCCTCCTCGACATTGTCGAACATCTCGACACAGCCCGCGACGTCGCGCATATCGCCTCCTTGACAAGACACACGCAGAGCCTCATCCGCCAAGACGGCTGGCGCACATTTGTCAAGACCCGGTTTCCCTCTCTAGACATATCGACCAGCTCCCAGACGCCATGGAGCGCAGTGGCAGACCGTGCGACTTATCTTGATAGGTGCTGGGAGAAGCGCGGGTTCTGGGTCAATGTCATGCATGAGAAGAAACAACAGCCCGAGAGGTTTCAGCGCAGAGTTGCCGGAAACCAGTCTGTCCTGTTTCACACGGTTCTTGATGCTCGGCTTATGTCGTCGTTGGAGAATGAGGTTATCGCCGCTGGAGTGGGTGAGAATCTCATGGTTCGATCCAAGTCGGTGAATCCACGACTGCCCGACACATGGCATCAACTCTCGGGGGAGACCCATGGGTACAGAGCTGGAACCGGCGACGTAACGGCAGTGTCAATCATAGAATCTCAGGGGGACCCGGGCGTTGTGGTTGGGAGAGCCAACGGAGACATCCAACTACTCTCCGTCGACGACAATTTCTCAAAACCCGCCAAGAACTTGAAGCCAGCGGATGATGCTCTACGCGACCATGCTTCTGATCCAATGAGAAAGTCTCCAGGACAGTTGGCTGTCTCATCATTACAATGGCAGCCCGACTCGAACCTCATTGCGAGCGGCAAAGGATCCGTTCTCACACTCTACAACCTCGACGAAGCCCAAGACCCAGACCTGAGTCCAGCGACCTACCACGACTTCTCCCAAGGAAACCCCAGCAACGAAGCATCACTTTTGCGAAGCACAAAGTTCATGAGCAAGGATGTCTTGGCTTGCGCTTTGGGTGGCAGTCGTAACCCCCTGCGCTGGGGACAGTTGACTCCAACTGGTATGCATTTCCAGAATGCAGCCAGTAATCCCAGACCACTAGACGACGCTGCGACCTTGACCGATGTGAGGATGGGTGAAAAGACGACGATTAGGGCTATCGAGCCTGTCAGGGGCGGCGGAAGCGAGAATCTCCTGTTGAGTGCTTGGGATGATGGAACTTATAGGTGAGATTCATTTCTGCTGCGCAAGGAATCCAGTCGCTGATGTTCCAACCAGACTATTAGACATACGGACGCCATCATCTCACGATGCCGTCTACCGTGACCGCTTCCAGCCCTACGAAGCCGGAAGCTCTCTTCTCGTCTACGGCACGGAGCGTTTTGTCGCCGGGAGCAACACGGCTCCCGACATTCGCCTCTTTGACTTTAGATACCCAAAGCCGTACTACCACACAACCGCCCTCCCATGCTCGTCACAGTGGCCCTTTCCGAGTCAAAGGGACGAACACCTAATGTGGAGCAAGGGCTGGGCAGATAGTCAGCCGCAGCAGTGCGATCTCACGAGCGGATCGGCATGTCCGTGGCATGGCCTCTCAAGGCGGCCCTACTGGCGTCCCGATGCCACCCTTCACATCGGCAGTCCGACGTACGATAGGATCTACTGCATGGCCAAGGCGTCCGACCTGTCTGATACCATCTACTGCGGACTCCGCGGCGCCCTCCTCGAGATGAACCTCCACCTCACAGAAGATGCCGTCCCGGATCACGGCCAGCGTACCGTGCCGACGGGATGGCGGATGGGAAGGCCCGGCGGCAAGGTCTCGCTGATCGAGACGGGGGTGAGCCACTGCCAGTCAAAGGAGTGGTCTCTGAACAGCCGCGGTGTTCCAGTGCTAATTATACAGCAGCCTCAGCCGCAGAGGCCGGCTCGGTCGTCAGATCAGGTGAAGCGGCATCGATTGGATTCGGCGTTTCATAAACAGCAGGATTTCGAGCAGGCTGTAGGGTCAGGACTATAAGAGGTGCAAAGGATAGAAGGACGGTGACATCATAACGAATTGGATTGTAGATTCTCGAACACGGCTGTCAACTCTAGGGGCTATTTATAGACATGTCTAACAACACAAAACAACGATATAAAACGCCAGGTCTAACCAAACATCTGAACAATGCCTTCTAGTTCTATAGCTTCGACTCTGGCACAAGCAGCGAGAGCCTCTCTTTCAGTGTAGCCTCTGCCTCCTTCTCGATTCTATTGAGGAGCTCATCACATGTAGGGATATCATGAATCAGTCCAATAACCTGTCCCGTGGTCCAGACCTGCAAATTCCCAGTTAGCACTCATCTCCCTCGCGTCCTGAAAATGGGAGGGAAAAAACTTACGCCATACTCGGTGTCTCCGTTGATAAACACCTCCTTGCCTCGCTTGCCGCTCACAAACGCCGCAACCTCCTCGAATTTACCCGTGGGGCTCTCGAGCTCGATCTTGAGGGCGTCCTGCGCCACCTTGTTCTTGTACAGCCGGCTCGTGTTCTTCCAGCGCCGCAGCAGCAGCGTCGTGTCCGTCTCCTGCGCGCGCACAATCTCCTCCTTGACATTGATGTGCACGGGCGCTTCCTGCGTGCACATGAAGCGCGTGCCCATGTTGACGCCGCAAGCGCCCAGGCACAGCGCCGCCGCCAGCCCGTGGCCGTCGGCGAAGCCCCCGCTCGCGATGAAGGGCACGTTGAGCGTCTGGCGCGCCCGGCTCAGCAGGATGAAGTTTGTGATGTCGCTCTCGCCTACGTGGCCCGCGCACTCGAAGCCGTCGATGCTGAGGAAGTCGACGCCCAGCTTGACGGCGCTCTGGGCATGGCGAATCGTGGTGCACTTGTGGAGGATCGTGATGCCGGCCTTTTTCAGCTGGGCAATGACAGGACCCGGCGAGTTGCCGGCTGTCTCGACGACCTTGATGCCCTCGTCGATGACGGCCTGCGCGTAGGCGCCGTAGTCCGGGGGCACCATGGAGGGCAAGAGGGTGATGTTGACGCCAAAGGGCTTGCCGGTGAGAGTGCGGCACCGGCGGATCTCGTCACGGAGGGCAAGGGGTGTAGGGAAGATGAGAGCCGTGATGAGGCCCAAGCCGCCGGCATTGGAGACGGCAGAGGCGAGATCCGCGGTGCCTACGTGCATCATGCCGCCTTGAACGACGGGCACTGCAAGTCATGGCGGTTAGTTACAAGCAGAGACAGTACAAGGAAACAAAAAGACTAACCCCTGATGCCCAGACGGCGGGTAAGTTCAGTTGCAAACGGCATGGCGGCGCCTTTCTAGGTAGACAGGATATTGAAGACAACGTCTATGTGTTAGGTGCAGCAGGAATAGAAGATACAGAAACTTGAGCAATGAACAAACAAACAAGAAGGATCCGCTCCAGAAAGATCTATTTCTCGGTAGTAAAATCACGTCTATAACCGCAAGATAAAAGAAAAAAAGGCCGAGTTCCCCGAGGCTGAGCTTGTTCAAAAGGAGTTCAAGTCGTCGCATCACCCTCTATCGGCCGTAAGATGCCGAGGTACAGTCTCCACTTCCACCATGTCAATCTCACTATCTCGGCTCGGTCCCGCTTTTCCTACACTCACATGCGCTCCATCATGGAACGTTGCGGGGGAGGCATGGGAGGACATGACCTCTCCCAGCGCACGTACCAACCCCCCAGAGAGCATCACATGATGGACTATCAGGACTTCAATGGCGAACAGGGAGAGCAGAGACTAATCTACTACGTGCTCCGTATTTGGGCAATATATCAATCAAGACAAGTCACTCTTACAAAACGAGATTATATCAGCTTGAAATGTGCCATATTTTGCTACCTTGAACGCCATCACCACTTAAACCCAGATAAGCCAGTGTCCCAGTTGGCAGTAACCGCTCCATGCGTCAGCTTTATCATCAAGGTGACTGGAGCTCCAACTTTCCGTCCCTAACGCCCTACTGTACAAGATATTCATGTCGTAAAACCGTCATCACCTCAGGTCATCACCTCAGGTGTTCCAACCCATATGTACCTTATCGTTGACATTTGCGTGTAGTCAACAGCATCCCACCGTTACCGTAGTCGTATAAAACCAGACGCCTTTGGAAATTGGAATGGTATCAATCCCGGTGACCTAATTGTACTGCACAAAGCAATCTCCCAGACAATCGCTTCAACCCATGCCTGGCTCAGGCACCATTCGTGCCGGAGGAGTCCTCTCCCGTGGTTTCTCGACCAAGTCGGCATAGGCATCAAGGCTCGATCCCATAACTTTGACAATCTCAAAGATGTGTGTTCCTTTAAACGTCTCAGCCCAAAGTCGGACCACGGCGCTGGCCAGCTGTCGCAGCTTGGCGCTATCGCTTGTTGCCGGCTCGTGCTGCCCAGGGGCTGGGTTAGGTCCCGAAAGCGATGGATCGATCGGAACCGCAAATTCAGTCTCGTCAAGCATCCGACGAACCATATCCAACAAGTTCTTCTCCTCAGGAGAAGCTGGATGGTCATTGGGCCCAATCGCGGCGATGGTCAAGAGCCACTTGGAAACCAGAATGGCACATTCAAAGTTGCAGACTGGTAGGTATGGTTAGCATACCGATGAAACATGGGGAAGAACCAGTGTCATGACTCACGTGAGTGCTGAATGCTCCATTCGGCCGACTTGGTCCTGGCCACATAATTGACGCCCGCTTTCACCAACATGGACAGCGCGTGGATCGCTTGGAACACTGCCCGGTGCAGTCTTAGACTTCGAGCTAGCAAGGGGGTCCTGCTCAGGGCCGACGCCACCAAAAGCGGATCCCGAGTTTCGAGCGCGGTCGAGGGAGTGACATCGGTGTAGAGACGGATGTATGCCTGTCGGAGGAGCGCCGTCGCCGTAAAGTCAAGGGTGCCGCCTTCGATCGAGTCGGATACACTGTAGTGTCCTGATTCCGCTGCCCTGAGTTGGTGCTGGTCCTCGAAACTGGTTTGCCATACGCGCAGCGCCTGGGATACTTCCTCGACATCCTCCGGCTTCATGGTTCGGTGGATATTGTAAGGCAGACTGGCTGAGAATGAAGTCTGCTTGAGTAGATAAATGTGTTGAATCAGTGCGTGAATAAGTACGTAGCTTCCAAACGACGACAAGTGTTGTGGAAGACCTTGGTTCGTGCGGCCAAAGAGTCGCGAAAAGGCGTCATGAAGGGTGAGCTCAATCATAGGGGTCGACTGTCGCATCTCTTGCCATTGCCAAGCAGTTTCTGCCCTCCAGAGCTTGCCTCTCTGAGGTAGATGAAGGTTTAGTTCTGATGTCAGCAACAACGGCGGCATATTATAAGCAATGCTGCAGAGGTTGAAGAAACAGTAGGCGACAAGTTTGGTCCTCGTTGCTGTCTCGAGTCGAATCCACGTCTCCCAGTCGTTGATAGCGCTCTGGTTTACTTCTGCCACAAGCCCTTCTTCCCGAATCAAGATCGCAAGGTTGCTCTGCAAAGACAATGCTTCGTGAAGAATTGTCGGCACGCCCCAGAGGCCAACGGCAAAGAGTAGTAGAACTGCTTGGATTGTTTCGATCCTAGCCTGTGGAGTGTTGGGAGAGCTATGGGCAAATGTTAGAATGGGTTCCCTGGCTGAGAGCATTGCGAGACTTACTAAGGTTCACGGTGCGTATCTTGAGTTGCTGGTCGTTCCGATTGCGCAGAAGCAAATGAATGACGATATGTGGCACTTGGCGAAGGTCTTGTAGAATGTGGGCTGTAAGCTGCGGCCGTTGGTAACAAGGCGTGAACCTCAGAAATGCGCCTTCGTCGAATCTGTTCCATTGCTACCGCCTTGGCGGCATACCAGAGAGCATATCCTCGGTTCTTTTCAAAACGATATTGCGCTCCTACGGCGAGAATAGCAAGCATCAACTCGGGAGCCGCTTCGGCGGGGGAGAATGTCGGGAGGTGCAGAAACGGCAGGTGTTCGTGAAGACCACTGATATAACCTTCCAAAAATCTTGTCAGAGTATGTCGAGACGGGAACACAAAATCGTTAGGGAGGACGGCAGAAAATTCGTCCAGCCTGTTCTTGATAACGGTGTGGTCCGCCACCGAGATGCGAAGTGCAGAAGTTCGGGCTGACTCGTCAAGCCCCCGACCAGCAGGATCTCCCGGATCACGACCGTCGGTAGGCATAGTTGGGAAGCGTCCCGGGAAGAATGGCTTGGATGAGCGGCGATGAGCCGAGACGCTTTGGCTTCGTGACCACATCATCTGTTGCTCGGGTTCAAAATTCGGCGGGAGGAAATGCGAAGAGGATGCGAACTCGTCCAGGAATGGGTTGTAGTCATCGTAAGAGCCGTGGGGTGGCTGTTGGGGCACATAGCCAGATCCCAAGGGCTGATCATCTCGGGAGCGCTCTGTCGTATAAGCCACGATTGTATCGCCATAACTGCTCTTTCTCCGGGACTCTGGGGAGTGTGGTGGTGCCCCATTTGTCGCTCCCTGCACAGGATTGCCTGAGCTTGCGAGGGCCGCATCAGACAAGAGATCGAGGTTACATGCTCCGGGTCTTGATTGTGACCTTGGACCTTGAGGCCCTTGAGGAGGAGCTGGAGGAGGAGGAGCTGGGCCATGGTGGAACTGTTGTGGTGGTGGCAACGGCTGCTGTGGAGGCGGGGGTCGTGATGCGTTATGGTGTTGGAGGCCGGCGGCCTCTACATTTACCTGACCTTCAGATATAGAGCTCTTATGGGAAGTGGTGGAAGTATTAGACGACAGCTTTCTTGGTCGGTTACTATCTTTGCTGCCTTCATTAAGGTGCACAAGTTTCTCGTGCCTGACGAGGAGATCCCTGATGTCCATGTAAGCATATGTGTTGAGAACTTCTAAAGCATATAACCAAACAAGGCAAATGTAGGTTGAGATGAAACATAAAAGACAACAAAAGAGAAAGGTGAGTGAGCAAGGGGGACAAGGGTTAGTAAGTGCAAGATGAGTAGTGAGTGAGTGGCCGGGTGGAACGGGTAGAGCGGGCTCAGAAACGGTGGGATGTAGCGTAACTAGGTGGATAGAGCAAAACGTACCTTCGACCGAAGGTCTTGCCGCAGCGATCCCAGCCGCATGAGAAGGGCTTCTCCTTGGTATGAGTACGTTCATGTCTTTGAACATGTTCGACGCGCCTGTAGACATAAGGACATGGTCAGTATACCGAGTTTAAAGGCGGGCAGAGAATGAGATCCACGTGTGATGACTTACCTGAACCGCTTGCTACAGTACTTGCAGGGCAGCGTCTTTGGTTTTGGCTGACGAACTTCTGTGGGCTCGGGTCCGACGAGAGAGGTGGGACCAGGAAGAGGACGAGGCGGCGGGCCCTCCATGGACTGAATGGCAAGCATTGTGAAGTCGAACGCAGTGGTTCAGAAGACGAAGCTTCGAAGCGATCGGGACATTCACGTAATTCAAGATATAAAGTGTGGGGTGAGAAGAAGTTGAGGAGAAATGGAAGAGATGAAAAGAGGGAGAAGGCAAGACAGATTTGGAGCTGGGGAGATGCAGGCAAGATGGAGGATTGCGGGGTGCGTTACGGGCAGAACATGGCATGTGTGGAGAGAAAATAGACGGTGGCCCGTGAGCGCGAGAGGGAGGGATCAAGTTTGACTTCCGCCGACCGGGGGGGCCACGACCAAGAGCACGACCACGAACCACGGTGATGGACACGGACAAGCCTCAAAGCGCCCCTTTTAGCGCTTCCCCTCTCCTTGTGCCAATTCGGCTCTTCCCCCTCGTGGGCCGTAGGTAGCACGGTAGGTATGTAGCAAGTACCCCCGGGGACGTGTCAAGTGTGGGTGTGGTGACGAAAGGTGGAGGAGCCTGGCGAGAGGAGGCCTCGGGAGTAGGTTCCGAATAGCGTTTGATTTGGCCGGTAAAGCTCCCGATCTCTCAGACGCTGAGTTGATATAGCTTCAAAGCTTGGGCGCCGATCGAGTTGATATCGATGCCCGTCCTGAGAGGTGGTAGGTGGTTGTGATCGTGCAGTACTGCGTGCGCAGATGTGGATGTAGATGTGGA
>JAJODA010000586.1:0-22675 GCA_021730345.1 Fusarium cicatricum
CATCGATCTACGTGTCTTCCAACCCGCTGGGTGATGGAGGTGTGGACTCGGCGGGGTCTTGGTCTGGTCGCTTGCGCTTCTGAGGCATCGCTGTGCGACCCTCGACTATGATTGTGTTTGTTGGAGAAGGTTCAAGAGTCGTTGTGAGCGTGTATTAACGAGCTTCTGACTGAATGCGCCGAACCTGGTACCGAGAGGGGTCGCGATGGGAATCGCATCAGCGCGTGTGAAGATATGCTTCAATATGGCGCCTAGATCATGGTGTCTTTCAATTCAACATGAGAATAATAAACCACATGGAATAAGATCGAGAAATAGAATGACTCTGGAATGAGGTGACTCGCGACGCGGGGCCAGAAGCAGCGGTGCGCTGTCACGTGCTGCCACGTCTAGTGAGGCAGCTGCAACCAGCTACGCTTGGTCAAACCTGGTGTTGAGTCTTGACCAAACACTTGGACCAATCAACATCACATTACTACGGATTGAAGCATCTCAAAACTGATTCATTCTGGTACTATCGAACGCAAACTACAAGAGTCAAATCAAATCAAACCAAGTGAGCAAGTGCTCTCCATCCTCGCATTCAGTGTCGACGCAGCGAGCAGCTTGGCGCATGGGCGGCCATAACACGGTCCAGAGTCTCATCACCCTCCTCCCAGTTCTTAACCAGAGTCAAGAGCCGACGGCGAGCCAGTCCGGCATCACGGTTACGGTACACGCTATCGATTTTGCGAACGTCAGCCTTGTCGCTCACGAGCCAGCGCTTCTCCTCCTCCATGAACCGGATGTACGATGTGCCCTCCCCGTACCGAGCCTCGACGTTGGCCGTCAGGTGCTCGCGGACTGCCTTGTCCAGGTCGATCTGCGGCTTGGTGCGCTGAACCGGGTTGGCCAAGGGCATGTCGAGCGTGGGCGTAAACGTCACAGGTGCAAGGGTCGGGTCCGGCAGGATCGAAACGGCCGTGCAGTACACGAGCGTTGGGCTCTGGAGAACTGCCTCGTAGATGGTCTTTATCTCTGGGGGCGTGATGGGGCAGTGTGAAAAGTTGAGGTAAGCCAGGCGGCTCTTGGCCTTGATGAGTTCCACGATGGTGGGCACGGCTGCATCTTGGATGTAGTTGTAGGCCTGGCCGAGGTCATGAGTGACATACGCCTGGCCGAGGTCGAGTACTTCCAAGCCTGGATGGCCAGTCGCAGCTTTGCAGAGCGCAATGGCACCTTTGGTGCTGACTCCAACCGACTGTAAGAGCAGTCGAGCCAGATACGGTGCCTTGGGCAATACAGCTGCGATAGCCTCCACACCTCCATCACCCAGCGGGTTGGAAGACACGTAGATCGATGTCAGGCCGCAGTGCGGTGACAGGAGGAACTTTCCGATAGCCTGGGCACCCCGGGTTGAGATGCCGTTGCCGTTCATGTAGATATGCTTGACGGGAAGTTTGGTACCCTCGGGCATTTCATGTGCAGCCAAGCGGGTGAAGAGATCCGCCACTCCTCCATCGCCGAGCTGAGTCTGGTCAAGGTCCAGAGTCCGCAAGTTTTTGACCCCTGTTACGAGGCGGTACAGGTCCTCGGAGGCGTCTGCACCAAGTGGATTGCGTTTCAGCCAAATATTGGTGATGGCCTCAGACTTGATCATGGCATCAACGAGGATCTTGAAGCCAAGTCCATCGATGCAATTCCCAGCAAGATACCAAGTATCCATCCGGTCTGGGAGATCCTCAATAAAGTTGGCGATCTCGCGGGTGCCAACAGGTCCGATGATGTTATTGCCCAGCAAGAAGTGTCGAACAAACTCATTCGGTCGTAGGCTGTCCATCAGTTTACCAATGTGATCAGGCCCGACAACCATCTTGCACAGATCCATGCGGCCGTCCTCATACACGACGCCTTTTCGAAACTCGGCACCTTTGACGCCATAGTAAGGCTCACCTCGTCCACCGTCTAGTTCAAAGCCTTTCTCGTTGCCATTCAGCTCATACGTGCCGCCGTTCTCAAGGTGGCCCAGGAATGGCGCAAGGTCAGCCTCATGAGCAATCTCAACGGGCATTGGGATAGCCGGCACGCCCTCGAGCGAGATGGGCTGCTTGGCCGGGTCCCAGGCGCCTTGTTCAAGGATACGGGAAGCCCAGACCGGAGCCTGAACTCCAGGAGCGGCACCACCAGTCATGCCCTTGGTGGTGTGGCCGTTTCGACGGGTGGCCTGGAGAATGTCGTATTTGCGCTGAAGGGCAGCCCAGGCGCGAAGGTGGACGCGATCAGCATCATAGCGGATGATGGCCGTCAACGAGCCCTCGTGCACAGGGTACAGTAGTGAGGAGATGGCGAGGGCCAGAGTATGGCGCGCGGACTTGCGTCGTGGAAGATCATGGAGGACATCGTTGACACGGTACTTGTCCAGCGGCAGATCGAGGATCTCATCTGCGGTGTAGGGATGAGAAGGGTTGAAGTCTGGAAAGTGAAGCTCAAGGTCCGTCAGGCCTTGGCGGAAGAGGCCGGCGAGGTGGATGGCCTCATCCATGTTGATCTTGGTTGGAGTTGACGATAACGGTGCTGATCTTGGTAATACATCGGGCATGAAGGAGGGCGGCTCGGTGGGCCGCAGCTCAGTAGCAGTAGCCATGGTAGAAGTTGAAAGCCTTCTGTAGTTCTCCGATGCTTCAACAGTCTAGAAACAACTGGTACGATTGTGAATCTGTGGTCAGCCATGGACAGCTTTTATAGACGTTGAGTCCATCCGAGTCATACGTACTACCAGCCCTATAAGTGGAGAGCAAGGCTCAACCAGGGGGTCCTTGTATGCGGCTTGTCAACTTCATGTCAGACGCAGGGCGCGCGTAGGGAATGATCTTGATGCCGCCAAGTGAGCTCTGTCCACGCTGCGCAGAGCTTCCAGCTGCTTCTCTGACTAGGCACGGCCCATGGACAATCTCCACTCAAGAAGCTGTGCAGTTGTGTCGATGAGGCTGCTGCCCGTGATGCCAGGATCAATAGTATACCTTGGAGCCTTTGCTTGGTTATGGTTGGTTAGATGGAGCCCGATGTAGGCAACCAAGGGCCGTGACCCACGCCATATCGATGGAAGGGCGCAACAGTTGACGATTGTATTATACGAACCAAAGTCCCTTCTCGTCATCAGAACAGCCACCTTGCTCGATTCTCACCCGTATATCCGTCTCATATTTATTGTTCCAGGGGTTACCAAGAAGAGTCTCAAGATACACCATATGATTGTCGTCTTTGACGCTGGCCGTATGTATCTAGTCATTATTTGCGCAATGTTTTTCAACCAATCACAAGACGTTCCGGGCGAATGGTTTAGTGGTATAATACTCCCTTAGCATGTTTCATACGGAACATTGACTTGGGAGTGGTCCAGGGTTCGATTCCCTGTTCGTCCAACATCGATGGTTTAACCCCATCTCTACCACATTCTTTTTTTTGGTTCCCATCGCTTCTCACTCAAGTTAATATTGCTGTTCATAGCATATCTTTCTTTACGTGACGCGGTTGGCTGAGGCATTCCAATACAGCTCAGGTGCGTATGGATGGTACAGGGTAAGTGTCTGGCCAAAAATATCAAGAATGCAAGTCAGAAACGACAGGAAGAGTTGTTTGGATCCTCGAAAGGAATATGCATTCCTTCCCATACTTTTTCATTCGAAAGCCTAGGGCATTGGTCAAGAACAAGATGCATAGCCCAATTCACGAGCTACAACAAATAATAAGCAGATAAATGCTCTCGAATTGCACCGTCCTCCCAATCTCCCCACCAAGTATCTAATACACATACATGGAGTCTCGACTATGCCCTTGAAACCCCAGAACCTGATTCCCCTCTATCGCCGCCCTTTTCCCGCAAATTCCCATAGACGACCTTGTTGTTACCCCGGCCGTCAGACGGGTCATTAGTAGAAACTACAGCCAGAGGTCCCACGCCTCTCGGTAAAGGAGCCCCATAGACGGTTCAGAGCAAATGCTCAAGCTTCCTGTTGACGAGACAACACTAGCATTTACATGCCGTCAAATTCTCCACCGAGGTCATCCTCATCCAGGTCACCCTCCTGTATCTCCTTGGCCATCTCGCGCTCGCGCTCTCTGGCCTCCTGGGCGTTCTTAAGCTCGAGACGGTGCTGATTCATGGGGAATCGCATGGCCTGGTAGAGTTTTCATTAGCTTAATCCAATACCAACCAAACAGCTTGTACTAACCTTGACACTCTCGTCGTGTAAAGCGAGGCACGCTCGGATTCGGTCGTGGAACGCCTCGCCTGGCTCACGGGTGGCATACACATCGCCCACCTCCTTGCTCTTCATGAAGCCCCTCTCTCGGTCCAAAGTAGCCTCAATCACACCATCTCGGATCGCCTTGGCGACAATGTACTCTGCCGACTCCTCGCTGCCGAGCTGGAGACGGATGCAGATGTCCCGTAGGGAGATGCGCGAGTACGAAAGGGACATCATGCGGATACCCGTCTTGATGACGTTCTGTCGGAGGCGAAGGATGAGGCTGTAGGTGCCGTCGCGTCGGAAGGTGTCGGCATGGTCCGCGATTGTTGTCTCAAAGTCCTCCAGGTTGCCCACTCTGACCGACTTGACCAGCAGGAAGTACGGGTGGAGAGCGACCTCCATAGATGGCTGTCGGAACATGGCCCGGTCGGGGATGTCGCCCATCAGCAGCTCGACCACGTACAGGAGCTTGGTTGCGGTCTGGGAGAAGCCCAGAGCGCAGTTGCTGGAAGGAGCCTTTCGGGTAGCAGCCGTGAGGTGCTCGTGGGCCTCGGTATAGCGCAGCTGAACAGCCCGAATGCGGCCCAAGTAGTAGAGGAATCGCGCCACCTGGTTGTTGACAGCATTCTCAGGGAACTGAGTGTGCGAGACGAGCAGATCAGCTTGGTTGATGTGCGAGGTTGAGAGGTAGTTTCGCAGCAGGAGAACGATGACGGAAGCTTGTGTGTCGACATCCTTTCGTAGCACGGCGGTTCGGAGGGCGGCGAGGAGAGTCGGTCGGATAGCGACAATAGGAGACTGAGGAGATGGGGGTAGAGGAGCAATGTGCTCGCAGAAGATGGAGTAGTAGAAGTAGACCTTGGCGGATAGGGAGTCGAGCGTGCGACGGTTGAGAGTCTGGATCCGATCCGACAGGTACTTGGAGAAGTCGGCTCCGCGCTGGAACTGCTTCGAGTCAAAGAGGTAGACCTGGACAAGAATTCCGAGGAAGATGTCGATCTCAGCAATAATGTCCTTGTTCTCCTTCTTGGAGCCATTCTTGGCGGGCGTCTTGGACTCGTCAAGCTCCATTTCCGATCCGCTCTGGCGACCAAGGCTAACGTTCTCGCGGTCGATGGCACCGAGGAGCTGCTTAGCAATGTTGCTGGCGTTGGCGGTGGCCGGGAAGGTCTCAGAAACGACTTGAGCAATGATATCGGGAGTCAAGCGCTTGCGGATAATCGAGATGGATCGCAGGGCGCGGAGGGAGAACCTGGCGTCAAAGAGGGCAACAGCGCGGTCTAACAGAGCAAAGTTGCTCTTGATGTCTATTTCAAAAGCTCGAGGTTAGCTATTGCTGCTTTGCAGGCTGTTGAGTCTAATGGGGGGAGCTGCTCACCTGCCACAGTCTGCACAACGGGGTCGACCTTGACCTCATCCTCCTCATCGCCCATAGCAACATCGCCCTCGGCATCAGCCGGGGGCTGTGAAGACTGCTTGGAGGACTTGGAGGGAGGTACAACCACCGTCATTTCTTCATCGCCGTCCTTAGCAGGCTTCTTTCCCTTGGACTTTGAGCTATCCTTCATCTCGACGTCCTTGTTCTTCTGGGTGCTGTTCCCAACAGGCTTTTTGCCGTTATTGTTTGGCGTCTTGCCAGGCATGACGGCAGAGCTGTGTGTGTTTTGTAAATATGGGAAGGTGTACGAGGCTAGATCTGCCGATGCAGAGGCTGATGGCGATAGTGGGAGAGAACAGAGGTCCCGTGAGTCGTGCGCGCGGTTCGGCTCGTCGCAGCGTGGGCGTGGCAGAGGCCAAGCAGAACAATGGTCAAAGATATGAGAGGGAAGAGTCCGAACGTGCTGTTACTGAGGCCGGTATCGGTGCACGTGTTGAAGAGAAGTTGTCGAGGGAGACAAGACAACAGTCGTCAGTGGAGGTTTGGTGATGGAGATGAGAGGTTCGAGGTGATGCTGCTGGTTGCTGGTGCAAGCTCACCAAAATGGGGGACCGGGGCTTGGTGACTGGCCAGTGGGCGACTGGGGCGACAAAAGCGGGCTTCAAAAGTACCTGATGGATCGCGCTTATCTGCGTGAGCGAGCAAGTACCGATGAGGTATCTGGCGTCTCAGGAACAATGGCAAGGGCCTTAATAAGCTGGCACCTGTGGGGCTACAAGCAGTGACGTTTTCGATGTTGCCTGCAGCGCAATCACTTCAAGGTCGGCATAAAACATGGCGCAACGAGTTGTGCACATTTTATCCAGGCTAAACACGGATAAGTTCAGTTGAATGACAATTTCAATGTCAACTTGAACGACAGCCTCAACTTTATCGACTAAATATCTTAGGTTATCTATTGATACTTTCTCTGTCAGTAAAACGTAAACAGATTAATATCTTACAAGCGTTATAGCATCGAGTAATCAATAACACTGCATAGAAAACAAAACACAATAGATAGCTCTCTCACATGCTATTAGCATCGAATTACTACATCTATCGTAAGAACGCGATGTCGGCGATAACACAGCGAATCTTCATTCTTGTTCGAGGCCTCCTGCTAATCCATGACCCCCCTACGCCTTTTTGATCCGGGGTATGCACCCAACGCCAATTCGAAAGAAAAAAACACACTCTCTCCTGAACTTCGTAGTTCGCCGCCATCTATTACATCTTGTAGTGCTTTCCGACGATATACCGTCCTTCATTCTCCTTTGCCGGGCATGACCTTGGCAGCCTGAACTGCACTCATCTTGGCAATCCATCCCGTAGACGGTTGAATCTTGCGAACGGTGCGGAGTTCGTCAGACGAGTATCCAGGTACTCGAATGTTGTATGTTCTTTCGAGCACGAGTTGGAGATCTCGAATCTCAAGCACCTTGGACCCGCGCTCCTTGGAGTTTCGGCACGCGGCATGGAGTACATTGTCTACAAATGAGTCTGCCATGTTCAAGACGTTCTGGGTCGGGTTAGCATTTTCATCCAGTATCTGGTGAGCAAGATATAAATCGCTTACCTCTTCCACGTCGGGGGTGAGTAGGTTCCCATCCTGTCCCTCGGCCGATCCGCCGCACACTTGTCGAACAAGCTCATCCAGCTTTTTCTTGCTCAAAACGTGATCTCCTTCAGCTTCGTGATTGTACGCCGGGACTCTAGCCATCGCGGGCTGATTCATGACACCACCTAATGTACCACTTCCTTGGGACATCGTGGGCCGCCCTGTGTTTACGCCGCCTCCAACTGCAACGCCCTGAGGTACGGCCGTGGCCTTTTCTGGCAATACCTTCGGAATAGGCATCTTTGACTGCATCGGTGTTTGCTGGGGCTGCGGAGGATGTGCGTGAGGGTGGCCTTGTGGTGTTGGTTGTTGCGGCACGTTTGGTCCCATCACGCCTTGACTCACTGCCCCTCCTGTCGGTGTCCCGGCACTGGGAGGTTGACCCGGCACTGGCGCACTGCCCGGAGTGCTAACAGCTCGCTGGTTCGCGAGAGTCATGGCCGCCGAATGGCTGAGGGCCCTCGTCGGACCTGCAGCTGTTACAGGAGCCGTCGCCGCCGCCGCCGCTTGCGCCGCCTGCTGCTGAGGAGTGGGGATTCGCGGCGCTGCCTGAGTCGGGGTTCCGGCTTGGCTTTGGGAAGCCACTGAAGTGATGGCAGGATTAACAGGGCCAGTGCCTGGTTCCTGTTTCACCTGGGGCTGAGCTTGAGGTTGCTGTCCCGGCTGCGGAGTGCCTTGGGCTGGGCGCACCTGTGGTTGTGCCTGTGCAGCGCCTGGTGTCCCGTTGACGGGGGAGGCTCGGCCAGCGGCTGCCAGATGTTGCTTTGCAACTTCTACAGCCGCATTCACCGGCGCAGGCGCATTTTGACCATTATTCTGGGCGTTGCCAGGAGCCTGGCCTGCCTGGGGCTGATTCTGGACCTGGGCTTGCGCTTGTGCCTGGGCCTGCGCGGCTGCTTGTGCCTGAGCAGCAGCGGCTTGTTGAGCTCCTTGTTGGGCAGAAGCTGCGGCCGCCTGAGCCTGGCCAGTCCCCTGAAGATTGCCCTGCTGCTTGCGAACACTGTCAACCCATTTGTGAGCGTCCGAGTGCACTTTGAGCTGCTGTTCCTTCCTGATTTGCAGCTGTCTCATTTCCTCCTCTTTGAACGGATTCCCGGCTTGCGAGCGGTCGCTAATGAGCTTGTCGATCTGAGCGACCTTTTGCTTGCTGTTTTCCATCGTCATGAGAGCCCGCCCATATCGTTCCTTGATCTCCTCGACCCATTTCGTGGCCTCGGCACCAGATTTCTCTGCTAGTTGCGCAGGCGCTCGAAACGTCATCTTATTGACATGCGTCATGATATGTTCTGGGATTGGGATCTTGGGCCGCTGAGCAGCTGCGGCTTGAGTATTCGGTCTCGGCGCGCCGGCATTTGTGGCCTGGGCTGCTGCAACAGCACCAGTTGCTTGCTCCGGGGCCTGAGCCTGGGGTTGAGGTTGCGGCTGAGGGGTCGCTTGTCCGGTGGAGTTCTGCTGCACCAGCTGAGGTCGAGCTGGTTGCTGTTGTGTTTGCTGCTGGGCATTCTGGCCTTGTTGCTGCTGGCCTTGTTGGGACTGCTGAGGTTGTTGCTGCAACTGCTGCTGTTGCATCTGATGCTGTTGCTGCGCTCTCCGCTGTTGAATCTTTGTAATGAGCATCCTGGAGAACTCGATGATCTTTTGTCGTGCGGCTATATGCTCCTGGCTATTCTGAGGCGAATTACTAGCCTTATTCCAAAGACCTTGGAGTCCTTGCTCGTATTTGGACTTTTCCTCGTCACTAAGTGTCGGTAGGTTTCGAATTTGATTTGGTTGATACATGGGAGGCGGTCGCTGCTGCTGAGACGTCTGACCAGGAGCCTGTTGCCCCTGGCCTTGCTGGCCTTGCTGAGGGTTCATATTGATGTATAGTCGAAGTTTGTTTGGGCAGCGTCAAATTGACTCGGCGGCTTCGTAATGGACGTGGGGAATCGTGGACGTGGGAGGAGAAAGCAAAGCGCAAAGCAAGCAGAGCAGAGATAAGGGAGAGTGCAATGAATGCTAAAGGGTTCTGCAGAAAGTTATAAGAGTTTCAGACCACAGCCTCGTTGATAAAGCTTAGGCGGCCGCGGTCCGTGATTATGCGCCAGTCACCACGGCGCGCGTCTGATGAAGTTGAAAGTCCGTCTGATGTGCGCCGCACTGGGCTGACGGAAGATCTGTCGGCCCGTCGGCTCACAATCCAGCAGGGGAGTCAAAGGTCGCGGGCAAAGCGGGCTAGGCGGCCCGGGAGCCCAGGCCCTTTGATGAGCAACAATGGGCTTTTCCCAGGCAGGTTTGGCTGCCTGTGGGGAGACCAGGATTGTCCAGCTCCCTGGAGCTGGTCTCGATTGGCGCTAAAAGCACGTTGGCGGAAACTATGAAATAGGTGGCATCACCGTCTCAGCCTTCGCTGCAGAGCTGCCATAAAAGAGCTCTATCTGACAGAAGCATGTGCATGAGCTGCTCAATTATTGGTTGGCTGCCAGTTGGATATTGTTCATGTTTGCTGGGGAAAAGCGTGTGTATTGCGAGAGTGAGAGCAATAATCGGTAAGGGCAAGGCATATTAGGTACTGTCGGAGAATAACGTAATTATCTTAATTACCGTAAGTAGATTGAAGCCCATCATGGCCATTGTCATGGTAGCTCCTTGGTAGGGGTTGCTTCTAAGGTATCCCCAACGATACAAGGGTCCAGCTTTTCCCGTGCAATTTCATCGGGGGGCCCTTATCCATCCATCATCTCCACTGCAACCCGTTCATCTTCCATCTTTCGTCTTCTTTCTTGGACCTGTTCTCCCTTTGTCTTTCCATCGTCTCCATTTCTCTGCTCCTCTACAGCGCTTGAGATCGTAATCACCTTGCACCTCCAGTCACGATGCGCTTCTCCTCCTCTACCGTCCTCGCGGCCCTGCCAGCCCTCGCCGCTGCGCAGGACTCGCCCATCGAGCAGTACAAGGCCCAGTTCCAGAACTTCCTCGGCCAGATGGGCTCCTATGTTCCCAACCCCGGCCAGCACGATCCCGTCGCCGCTCTCGAGGCCAAGACTGGCTCCATGAGACTCAACGTCCTGACCCTCGAGAACTGGAAGGACACCCTCTATGAGCCTGTTGCCCCTGATGCCACTACCCCGGAGGAGTGGTGGGTGCTCGTCTCTGGCGGAAATAAGACCTGCTACGGTATGTTTGATCGGTCGGGATGCGCCATGCGACTTGCGACATGCGCTGTGGATTGAACTTAACTAACGCGCAACCTACAGGCCGATGCGGAACTGTCGAGCAGGCCTTCAATGAGACGGCTGCCAAGTTCGCGATCCTCGAGAAGACCCCTCACATGGGCTACATCAACTGCGATGCCCAGCCCATTCTCTGCAATGCCTGGTCAGCTGGCCCCGCCAGCATTTACGTCTTTGAGATGCTGCCCTCGCCTGCGCCCATCGACGTCTACACCAAGAGGTTCAACCTGACCACCACTACCTCCGAGGACCTCGTCAACCTCCAGGCCTCTGGCAGCAAGGAGAAGTTCACTCCTGTTGAAGGCATGTTTCACCCCTTCAACGGCAAGCTTGCCGAGCTCGGTCTTGCTGTTCCCTTTGGCTATGTCATGTGGGCTTTCGGCCTCATCCCCAACTGGCTGTTCATGCTCCTTGTCTCCTTTGGCAGCCGTACCATGATGTAAGTTACTGCGAGCCCATAAATCATGACATCGATGCTAACTTCGCGTAGGTCTCGCCGTATGCAGCCTGGTGCTCCCCAACAGCCCCGATAAGCGCAAGGCGCTGAGACGTTGGTGTTAATCATTGGGTATTTGAAGCTGTTTCGTGCTATGGGTGAACATTGGGGTTTCTCGCGTAATCTGCGAAGTTCTGATCCGAGATGGTTATGACAGGGCTTTGTTCATTTTCGTTTCTTGTACGCACCTGTTGTAGAAGAGCATTGTATTACCCTAACCGTTCAAGATTTATTTTCGCATGCCGCTTCCACATTCTTAAGGCCGTCGATGATTTCCTCGCCAATTTGACCATTGGCGAATCTGCCGTATCGTAGATCGCTCAACGCTCCGACTGTTTGTTGCACGGACTCAAGCAGCGCTGTCTCGTCCTCTTTCAGTTTCTCAATCTCGGCTTCGAGTGCGCTCGATGCTCCTTCTAGCTCTGGGATGATAGATGCAAGACTATGCTTTGCGCTCGCCGCTCCCGATGCGTCACCAAAAAGCTGTGGCAGAGGCCATGATCAGTACATAAAGTTGCGATACTGAACGCTCATAAAAGGAGACATACCGCACGCTCCATTTCGATTTCAGCATCCATCTCCTCGCGGTCCGCCTCTCGTTTGGCTCGTACGACTTCGCGGCGCATAGCCACCCCTCGTTTCGACTCATCGGCAATGTTCTCGGCTATGCGGTCGAGGAGTGCCGTGCGTTGCGCTTGTAAATCTCGAAATAGCGAGCGCACTTGAGGCGATGATTGTAGTGGGCGGGGGAAGAGCGCCTTGAACTGTTCCAGCGTCGTGATGGCGGTAAGAGTCGACGGTTGCACCAAGTAGTTGGCGAGAATTTCAGCTTCAGTAGGAGCCATTGCCAAGAAGCTTGCGTTATTGTAGTCTTAGGATCTGCGGTGAGTTCTTGCGCTGTGAGAGCACAAATTCTAGGGGATGGGGTTCTTGATTGTATACGCGTCGAGAATTTGAAGTGGACGCGTTAAGTGCCACTCAGGTGTTGTAGTACAGTGTTGATAGCCACCACCCGGACTGTCCGCTATTTTATCACTACATTCAATCAACAAGGACAAGGAGATAATTCACGTAAGGACACCAACTGCCCAATAATGATTGTACATTCAAGTCACCTGTTTTCAGAGTCTCACTGGATAGACCAGATATAGCCACCTTCATATCGAATCCCAACAAGGGCTCAAAGGAATTGGCCGCTAAATCACAAACTTTTACTTCTCCCTCAGAGCTTGGGAGCGGCACTAGCAGGGGCTGCGGGAGCACCACTTCCACCACGGCCACCAACACCACCAGCAGCTTCGAGCTGAGCTTGACTCAGGAAAACCTCAGGAAGAGGACGTCCCTTGCCCGTGGGCCAGGTCACGAACTGAGTTTCTGCCAGGAATCGCAGGAACCGTCCCACGTCCACCCGCGAGACGCCGTATCCTGAGCTCTCGTCGACGCCGGTCCAGTTCTCAGCATCATCCTTCAAGATCTTGACCGTGTTTCGGTCATCAAGCTCAGGGGCTCGCGTGTTGGCCGGAAGATCGTTGACACAGAAGTGGAATAGCGGCATAAGAGCGTGCTGCTCATTATCCTTCTCCTGTCCACCAGCAGTGACGTAGTTCTCAAGCTCATCCTTCCACTGTGCATACTCGACTTCCGGCGTCTTGTATCCGTAGTATTCGAGAGCCGACAGGTACTCGTTCATCCTCAGGCGGGGGTGGCCGGTGACGTGAGCGACGTGAACTCCCTCGGGGAGAGGGTTGAGGGCACTTGCCACCACCACACGAGAGACGTGATTGACGGGGACCGAGTTGACCGTGTTCACAATGTGAGGTCGTAAGCCGAGCTGAATGCAACCCTTGAGCATTCGGACCAAGAAGTCATCAGTGTTGCAGACGCCTGTCTCAATGTCACCCAGGATGTATCCGGGTCGCACGACAGTACCGCGGAGACCTCTCCGGCCAGCCTCGCGGACGAGCTGCTCTGAGACCCATTTGGTTTGACCATAACCCGTTCCAAGGCCGGTCCGGCTACCCATCATGTCATCATCCTCATACACGGCGCCCTGGCCAGTGCTGATTTGCTTGTCCGATAGGTTGACATAGTGGTCGGTATCCAGAACACTAGTTGAACTGACAAAGGTAAAAGTCTTGGGCCTGCCCTCATTGCAAAGTCTCAAAGCATCAACAGTGGAGATGACGTTCGCCGTCATCATGTCGGTGTATCTCTTAACCCAGTGGACAGTTGCACCGTTGTGAATCACATAATCAACCTCGTTGGCCAGTCTGGTCCACACCTCCGGCTCAATTCCAAGCTGGGGCTTAGACAGGTCACCAACAACGCAGCTCAGGCGAGAAGCCCACTCATCTTTCCACATACCGTAGCCCTCGAGGGAACGGCGAAGGCGAGCAAATGCTCCCTTCGGATCCTTGACGCTTCGGACATGAGCAATCAGTTGCAGCTCGCGACTGGTGCGCTCCATAATATCCTTGATCAGGTATGCACCCAGGAAACCCGTTGCACCTGTGAGGAAGACAGTGGGCTTGGCCTTGGCGCGAATGGTCGACGGTTCTGCGGACTGAAACGACTGAGGAAGCTGCTTGAGCAGCTCGTCCAAGGAGCGAGCGTATTCGGGGTTCTTGTCCTCTTCCGACTCGCCAGTCGCACCGCCCAGCTTCCTGTCAACCTGAGAGCAAAAGCCAGCAAGACTCGGGTGCTCGTACAAGGTGTTGATGGAGACATCGACGCCCATGGACTTTCGCACGACCAACAGCATTTGCTGGGCCAGTAGACTGTGACCACCAAGATCAAAGAAGTCGTATTTGGGGTCGATTGTCTTTGCATTGAGACCAGGAATAAGCTCTGACCAGTTTGCAGCAATTTTCTGTTCGGTCTCGGTCAAGCTCTCCCAGCGCTTCAGATCCTCCTCTGATGCGTCTTCTGTTTGCTCAGCAATATCAGGGAAAGGCAGGTTCGGCTTGTCAACCTTGCCGTTAGGGTTCAACGGAAGCTTGGCCAGTGTGATCTTGGGTTTGTTAGTAACTAGACCACAGCTCATATACGATATTAACTCTTACGTAGATGGTTGGGACGGCATAGGCGGGCAACCGGCCCTTCAAGTGTTCTCGAACTTCGGTTTGCATACGTCGGAAGCGCTTGAAGTAGACTGTAGTCGGTCCAATATCGGTTCCCTCCTCTTCGACGTCTTCCAGCCCTTGACTTTGGAGAAAACGAGGCCATTCGTTCAATTCAGGAACGATGTAGCTTACAAGAATGGGCTCTTCATCCTTGTTTCGCCGCAAAAGGGTCCGACAATCCCTAATTAGGGGGCTTTGGCTGAGGTTGCTGTCAATATCGTTGAGCTCAATGCGGAATCCGCGAATTTTGACCTGATCGTCGGCCCGACCAGTAGCTTCAACGTCGCCAGACTCCGTATAGCGTCCCAGATCACCTGTTCGGTAAATTCTGTCGCGAGGGCCCTGGTAAAACTTGCGCCATGGCTCGTCCTTGCTCGCCTGCTGATCAGCCTGAACCCACTGGTTGTTGTCGACGAACCACGAGTTGAGGAACTTCTGCTCATTCATTGCAGGTTCGCCACGGTAGCCTTCAGCGAGGCCGGCTGCGCGCACATAAATCTCACCAACCTCGCCCACTCCACATATCTTAGTGCGATCCTGTCGGTCAATGATCAGGAGCTGAACGTTGCGCATGCCTTTACCAGCGGGCACAGTGTCCTTCAATCTTTCTAAGGCATCTGGATCCTTCGCGCGGCTCGGAATCAGGTAGTAGCTCACGGCCCTGTGAATAAGTGTTAGAATAGTGTTCTAGAATGAGGATGAAGGGGCACAAATCTGAGTTTCGGTAGTGCCGAAGAGATTGATGATGTTGACGTTTTCCGCAAGCTTCCGTAGTGCACGGCAGTCCCTGGTGGTGAGAACATCGCCTACAAAGAAGGCTGCGTCGAGAGATGGGAATTCGGCAGTGGCACCGCCAACCAGAATCTGGCCCATGGCCGGTGTTAGATGGGTGACGGTGGGCTTGTGCTCGCGCATCCATTCTGCGAGCTTCTCATGCTGAATGTCCTCCTTAGAGGGGACGAGGAGTTGAGCTCCCAAGAAGAGCGGCGTGAAGATATCTCGCTGAACGGGATCGTGTGCAATTCCGGAAAGGAGGGTGAACTTGCTCTCAGATGTCAAGTTGAAGGTCTCGGACATCCAAGGGAAGTATTGGCAGAGACTGAAATGGCGTCCCAGGACACCCTTTGGTCGGCCCTCTGATCCTGACGTGAATGAGAGCTTCATGGTCAGTATGGTACGTGGTGATCCAGCATCAACTTTCTTTTTCCAAGTACTTACAGTGGGGTTGCTGTCAGGGCCGAGGATAACATCCGGACCTGATGAAGCCTTGGGTCGAACTTGAGCAAATACGTCGGCACCGTTGACTTCGCCTCCAGACAAGAAGCCATCGTCGCCAATGCGCAGAGAGGGAACCTCAGTCTTGAGGCTCAGCTCGTCATCGATGTACCTTCGCACGAGAGGGGCAAGTGGACCGGCCTCGTCTGTAGCCCTGGTGATGTTGACTAGAGCACAGGGTTGTGCGACTTCGAGGTAGATTTGCTGTCGATTAGGGGGGTACAAAGGATCTAGTATGCTCATCGTAGCACCTGATGCCTTTCAAGTTCGCGTGTCAGTCCCTGCAGATATTTATTTGTGCATATAGGAGCCTTACCAGTGTGCCCATGACAGCAACCACCAGGTCGACAGAGCGATGAGCCCAGACCATGACTACATCGCCGTTGGTGACACCAGCTTCTCGTAGATGATGAGCCAAGATGTTGGAAGCCTCATAGATCTGCTTGTAGGTGAAGCTCCTCTCTGGAGTCTTGGAGGTTTTGGTCTCAACCACACATGTCCGATCCGGATTCTGCTCAGCCTGTCGGCTGAAATGCTCTACAATAGAGCCATTGTACCCGGACCAGTCCAGATCAGCGGTTGGATCTGGTATGTTTGCCATGGCTAGTTGTGGGATGGTCGGAATTCAGCCAGGTAAGTATGTGGAAGAAGAATTGGTCAAGATTTTGAGAGATTCAAGAGAAGTAAATCTGTATGCATCCCGAGGATCAAGAAACTTTTTGGTGAGGAGCCCTGCCCAATTGACTCACAGAGGTCGTTTGCGAGATCGGCTCAACGGGAAGCGTTAGGCTGTTGGGTGCCCTGTAACAAAACCCCGGCAGTGTTCCCGGGGGCCGTAGATGGGCGCCCGGGGTGTCGTCACAGCTGGAGGGGGGACCGACCCCACGAAGGTAGCGGTGACCCCGCCTGCCTTATCTTATCGCAGAACGTGACCGTTTGGGAGGAGCTATCCATGGGAGAGCGACAAAGAGCCCAGTCCAGTCGCGTCGCGTAAAGTAACCTGGAAAAGAAAATCCCCTATCCCCAATTAACGCGACCTACTGTGTCACGGCTTGCAAAAAACACTGTACTGTGTCCGTTCCGTAGCCGCCATCTCATCTCATCCTCTGACCTGGACTATCGACACAGACGTCAAAGTCACTGTATTCTACCCCCATCACTTATTTCTGCGTTTCACATACTCCATATCTGTCCTCTCTTCCCTTCCCTCTCACGCATCTTCTGAGTGATTCTAACCAGCAAGAAATATGGCACCTGCTCGCCAACAGCCGGCGCCACCGCCGTTTAGCAAGGATGAGAAAGTGCTCTGCTTTCATATGGACATGCTTTATGAAGCAAAGGTCATGGACGTACAGCCCGGAGAGAAGCCTGGCGATGGCTACAAGTATAAGATCCATTACAAGGGTTGGAAGAACACCTGGGACGATTGGGTGCTGGTCGACCGCATCCGGCCTTTTGACGATGAACACAAAGAACTTGCCGCACAGCTTCATGCTCAACTCAAGCATAACATGCAGAGGACCGCGAAGCAACCTAAGAAGGGCCTCCGAAGCGGCGCTGAGTCGGCAAGGGTGAGCGAGGAACGATCAGGCTCTGCCACCGTTCAAGGGAGTAGAGGAGGTCGACGAGGAAAGGATTGGGAGTTAGAGCAGGTAAGAGATGCGCCTTGTTTTGCTTTGTCTCTCGAGCCCATTCACTGCATTCTCGCGACCCTTGTACCCGTTTATCCAGTAGTTCTGGACTGCGCTATGGATGATTCTGATGGAGTTGTTTCTGGTGACAACTCTAGTCGAGAGAGCTGGACCAACTGCAAATTTGTCACACTGGTTAAACACGCTCATTCACAGCCGGAAAATGATTGTGAGCCTGTCAATGGTACTAGTATTTCCACAGCTCCCTGCACAATGTCAATATCTGCTAGAATACCCCTCCTACAGTGGCCAAAGGTTGGACACTGCCCCTTGTTATCATTCTCTGCTTGTCACTCGGCGGCCTTTTCTTGAGATGCAAACGGGCACCGCTTCCCGCTCTACCCAGGCATTATTCCTGCATATCTTTCCCCCGCAGTCCTATTTGTCTTTTGCATCGAGGCATCCAAGCTTTACAGCTTCCTCTTGCCAACTTCATAATTCTGCGCTTCTGCAATATTTCTCCATTCTCCTATCCCTTCTCCTACTCTTTCCCCTACCCTTTCCCCCATCCAAACACCTTACATCTTACACCTTGACACAATGTCCCGCGCTCGATCACGTCTTGTCAAGCATGAACTTCCTATACCCAACTCTCGAGGCTCTCCTGATACAGCTGGGTCAAGCGAGTCTCTTGATCAACCCAGATCTAAGAGAGTCAAACTTGACAAGCTCAAGGAAGCTGTAGATCATCTTGCTCTACCACCACCAAAGGGCCACCGCTATGTGACCGATTCTGGGAGAAGCCTTCATGATGGGCGATATGTTTGGCCCCTTCTTACCGATAACGCACAAAACAAGCCTCAGCCAAAGGCCGCCAAACCTCCCAAGCCACGTGCCAAGCCCAAGCGGCGCTCAGGTTCTCCGGTTGAGATGGTAGATTCATATCCCGTCCCTGACCCATGCTTTCACTTTGCCCCACTGAGCTCGATCCTTCTCTTTGTTGTCCATGAACTTGTTTAGTGTCCATCGAGTGCTGATTGTTCGGTAGGAAGATGCATTCCATAACAAACCCATGATCAACCTGCCGGTGCCCGATCACATCCAAGCGATGCTTGTTGATGATTGGGAAAACATAACCAAGAACAACCAGCTTGTTCCCCTCCCCCACGCCAAGCCAGTTACTAAGATTCTCGACGAATATCTTGCGCATGAGCGACCGCACAGAGAAGAGGGTTCATCCAGCATGGACATTTTGGAAGAGGTTGTGGCAGGATTTCGCGAGTACTTCGAGAAAGCTCTTAGCAGGATACTTCTGTACCGGTAAGTACAACTAGAGATGTGTGAAGACGCGGCATGTTGCTAAGAGATGTACAGGTTTGAGCGCCACCAATACATGGACTTACGGAAGATGTGGGAAAGTACAGACCCAGACTCCGAGAACAAGACCGTCTGCGATGTGTACGGCGCGGAACATCTGGCGCGGTTGATTGGTGTGTAGTCTTTCCTAACTTGTTCGACCAATGACTGACTCTTCACAGTATCACTCCCGGAGCTATTGGCGCAAACCAACATGGATCAGCAATCCGTGTCGCGTCTCCGGGAGGAGATTGGCAAATTCACCGTCTGGCTGGGGCGTAACTGCGAGACGTACTTTGTCAACGAGTACGAGACGCCTTCTCAGGAGTACATCGACAAGGCTCGCAGCTTTTAGGATGGCTCGCCGCCTAGGTTGATGCCATAGAGACTCGGGCAGTCAACAACACTCTGACTCGAGCCTGCTGTACCTGCCCAAGGTTATTTGCCCGACTGCAGCCAAACTCGGGGCGGGGGATGGAGAGTAATTGAAGCCGGCCACGACATGGAATCGCAGAAGACACAGAGCTCTGCCCCATAGGAGGCTTCTTGAGGGAGTAATTGGAATCACGGCTGGGATATGGAGGCTAGAGGCATACGGTGGTGTAGGATACTGGTCGTTTCACTTATACCTGTTTGAACTTGTATTGTATTCGCTCTGGGTGTTTGAGAGAGGTATCGTAATTCAACTAGCCTAATTTTAGTCCAAACATGAGTAGTCGTTGAAGTTGTAGTGTTTCAGGTATTGTGATTCATCGTGGTTCTATTCTTTTTCCTACGGCGCTGGCACCGCTTCACCAGCTCCGTCTTTTTGTACAGAATGTCGTTACAGTATAGTACACCCCTTTCACAGCCTCCTCTTCTTCGTCTTTCTGCTCCTCCATTTTCCGTTCTTATTAACCCCCTTCCGACATCTCACAACCGCGGCACAGCCTTCTCAATGTAGAAACCGCTATCCGGCGTCCGCTCCGCCTTGACCTGCCGCTTGCTCAGGGCGTGTTCCACCTCCTGGACGCGCACCAGCTCCTTGACCTTGAGGATCATACCAGCGAACTGCGGGTGCACCGGGTGGAAGACGGTCTGCATACGGCGCCGCAGGCCCAGGGCAGCGAGCACGCCGCGCGTGCGCTCGGGGAGGCCAATGGCGGACCGGTGGAGGGTGATGCGGAAGAAGGACATGTTTTCGTTGGTGGTTCGGGAGAGGTTTTGCTCGAGGCGGTGCGAAGAGCGAGGGCGATTGAGCGCTGGGTCTGAAGGATCGTTGTGTGAGCAAGGAGCTTCTACTTGTAGAGGAATAGGTTGGAGTCACCCTCAATGCCGGATTAGTGCGCTCTGATAGAGTGGGAAAAGGTTACAGCTGCCGCCGGTCACGTCTCGTTTCGATAGTCGTCCTCGTCAAATGAAAGCCAGCGTCAAAATCCATCCCGGGTCGGGCCAATTCCGCCTTTCCGCGACGTCAGGTGACCAACCCAAAGGACTCTTATCTTATCTCCCCATCATGACAAGGAGCTGCCTCGAGAAGCGATTGACATGGAGTGCCACAGAAAATTGATTCACGGAGATTGACAGTCATGTCAGCTATTGTCTCGGTAACGGGGAACCGCTTCATTAGTTTCCACTCTTTCGTCAATTGTTCGGCTTCCGAGGATTGTGCAACAAGAACAAGGCTACGAGGCTAGGTTGAACAAGTTCTAACTGCTACAGTAGTACAGGAGTGGCAGAACACACCATCTCAGTGCATGCACGTATCGTAGTAGGTCGTGGTCTCCTCTGTAGTCACTATAACATAACAGAACCCACGCAACTCAATATTTCAAGCAGAAGCAACCGGGAACCAAATTCCTCATGGCAAGCATCAACATTCATGTCTATAAGATCGAGCGATAATATGGAGCGCCATCTCGTGGCCTCCTAGCACTAGTTACATTGTATTGGAATTCTCATACAGACCGCCGTCTTCCGCGGCGCGTCCAGGCAGGCAAAATCATCAGTTGCACGACGCCTTGTCTTGTCTCTCCCAACTTGCATTATTCTTCTCCCCGCTCCCTTACAGAGAAACCTCCACACGACCCTCGCCTCCAGGCTGCTGGAGGTTGGGGAGGAGGTAGGTGATGTCATCCCAAGGATGGCGGTAGAGACCGGTGCGCAGACGCTTCTGGTCCAAGAAATGGGCAATAAGACCAATGCTTCGGCCGAGGACGAAGAGACCGTTGAGAACACCCATCTTGAGGTAGTCCTCAGCCTCCTCGGCGGAGAAGGCACCGCAGTTGCGCAGGAGGTCAACGAAGCAGACTGCAATACAGCCATCGACGTTGAGGATGAGGTTGTCCTTCTTGGAGGTAGTGACGGTCTCAACAGCGAGGGCGTAGTCGAGCAGCTTGTGGCTGGGGAAGTTGGCAAGGACGTACTCCTTGACGAGCTCGACACGGAGATCGGGGTTGTTTCGCGACTTGATACGGTGACCAATACCGGGGATGAGCTTGTTGGCCTTGCGCATGCTGTCAACGAAGTCACGGGGGCTGAGGCCCTTGTCAAAGGCCTTGGTAAACTCCTCAGCGGCACCGTCGAGGGCACCACCGAATCGGGAACCGATGGTCAACAGACCAGCAACAAGGGAGCTGATGAGGTCCTTGCCGGCACGGGTGGTGATGATGGTGTTCATGGCACCGGACACGGCGGGACCGTGGTCAGCGGTGAGCATGAGAACCATCTCGAGGAACTTGGAGGCGTAGATAGGAAGTCTGCGGCGGAACCACAACAGCGACATGACACCACCGATGCCAATCTCCTCCTTGAAGACGTCAGAGATGGGCATGCCGGCGTAGAGAAGCTCCTGACCACGGTCATCGGAGATAGTGGAGATGAAAGCGGCGGGCTTTCGGATGAGGCCGAGCTCCTGGGCCCAGGAGTAGTCGAGAGGGATCTTAGGAACAACGGGCTCGGGCTGGGGAACAATCGTGCCCTTGCTGACAAGGCTGTCGTAAACCTCCTTGAGAACGTAGGGAAGGTCCTCGAAGGTGTTGGGGACGTGGAAACCAGCCTCGCGCATGGTCTGGTTCTTCTTGGCGGCGGTCTCGAGCTGAGAGTTGGCGAAAGAACCGGCGTGACCGAACTGAACCTCAGTCTTAAACATGCTGGCGCAGGTGCCAATGGCCCAGGCGACAATGGGCTTGGTGATGATGCCCTGCTTAACGGCATCAATGACCTTGTACTCCTCGACACCACCAACTTCACCGAGCAAGACGAGGATCTTGCACTCGGGGTCGGCCTGGTATCGCAGCAAGTGGTCAATGAATGTGGTACCGGGGTATCGGTCACCGCCGATGGCAATACCCTCATACACACCATCGGTGTTCTGGGCAATAATGTTGTTAAGCTCGTTGGACATGCCGCCGGACTTAGAGACGTAGCCGACGGATCCCTTGCGGTAGAGCTTGGAGGCGACAATGTTGTCCATCATACCACCAGTGTTACCAATCTTGAAGCTACCAGGCTTGATACCACCGACGGTAGCAGGGCCGATGATGGTAACACCCTTCTTCTTGGCGACGTGGGCGATCTCACGAGCTCGCTGAAATCAAACGTTAGCAAATGCCCATGGTCTATTCAGGGGCGCAATTGGCCGGAAACTTACTCGCTCGGGGACACCCTCAGCAATGATGGCAATGGTCTTGATCTGAGGGAACTCCATGAGCTCCATGGTGGAGCTGTAGACACTTCGTGAGGAAGCGAAGTTGACAACGACATCGACATCGGGGTGCTTGCTGATGGCCTTCTCAACCTGCTGGTAGACGGGCAGCAGAGTCTCGCTGGTGCCCCAGTACATCTTGCTAACGAATTGGCCACCAAAGGTGTAGATGATACCAGCAACTGAGGGCTTGGTGCGCTTGCAGATGAAGTCGAAGTCCAGCATGCCCTGGACGGCTCGGGGCTGGAGACCGTAGACGAAGCATCGCGTCTTGTTGGTGAAGAGAGCGTGCTCGGGGAGAGGGCTCAGCGGTCGGCTGGGAGCCGGGAAGCGCTGGATGTTGTCGTTGGCCGACAGGCCGCTGGAGGAAGCGGGAGCCATGGCGAAAGTCGAGGTCGGTGGTGTAAACGGGATGAGAAGCGTTCAAGATGGGACAATTGAACAAGTGAGCGCTAGAGGGACCAGAGAACGGTATCAGCAGCTGAGAGAAAGCGCTTTGAGCTCTGGGAAGTGCTGGCTCAAAGGAATTAGATAGAGGAGATGATGTATGAGGAAGAAAAGAGGAAGATTGGCTCGAAGAATGGCCTTCAGTTGAAGTGGACGAGGGGGAGGGGAGGGGGAGGAGAAAGTG
>JAJODA010000587.1:0-12566 GCA_021730345.1 Fusarium cicatricum
CCCCTGCGACGAGTCTGGAACGGCCCATTTTGGGTCAGGTCCCGTTGTGTCGGTTCATCATCCGCCGAAGCTGGTGCTTGGTGATGCCTGTTGGAGTTGAAGCTGCCTCGGCTGTAAATGCGTGAGCATTGGGTTATAATGCTTAAATTAGGAAGAAAACTGTGTTCTTTGTTATTGTGGAAGCACCTTGCCTTTGAGAGGTATAAGCATTATACATCATTGGGTTACAACCGGATCGGGCTCGAGAACACTACACTCGCGACTCTTGTCTAGGCAGCGTGACCCTGATAGTGTTTCGTAAACGTACGTTGACGAACTGGGTACCTATTCAAATACTTCATGCGTTAGCAGAGCGGTAATACTCGAAAGAAGTTGGTTTGTTCTTGGTCTTAGCTGAAATTTACAGCTGAGATTGCCGTACTGAACCACTGGTGAAGACGGTAGAGACGGTGGCTGAAACTTGACTGAGCTTGATGTAGGAGAGAGAGATCCCTTCACCAAGGTTCTGAGGCCCAGGCATAGCCAGAATCGCTAAGAGCCGATCTGTGTCAAGCTTGTGGAGGAATGCAATTTAACTAACGGAGGTATAAAGTATTGTTGAGGCGAGCATCTGGTGTTTTGGATATCGATTGGGTCTGGTTGAGGTTGTTGTCAATTATATCAGAAAAATAGCACTACAACCCCCGACGTATGGGTCATCTTCATGTAACAATTTTGACAATTCGGTCGGAGTAGGTGCACTTTGGTGTCGTTGGCATGAAAAGTGTTGCGATTAAAGCGCAAACAGGGACATGTATAATGGTTGTACCGTTGGACTCATCAAACACTTGAATTTGTTTCCATCAACGGATAGAACAGGAACCACAAGCTGAAGTAGCTGTGAAGTGAGACAATGATCAATGGCAAACAAACTGAAAATGGCGTATATGCATGGCAGTTAACGATAAAATGGGATTTGAAAGAATTGCAGCAGAAAACGAGCGAAACTGCCAGGCCCAAATTTCCCAACTTCAACATTTCGTTCCCACAAAGCATCTAGTCCCCTTGTCTTTCTTCTTCTCATACATCCAAAAAACAGTTCCTCGAAATTACGATGGATGTATATCTCGCCCATACCGCGTTGACCTTTGCGGTTATCTTCTGCCTCGTTTTCTGCAGCTGTGCCCCTCGACGGGAAGAGGCAGAGCCGACGTCGCCCCCCGAGCCACGTCCTGCTCGACAGGCGGCCCCCAGAGTTCACTTCAGAAGCATCAAGCAAGCAAAGCGCAAGCTTGGCAGGAGCGCCAAGTAGCCCAGGTAAGACAAGATGGACTTTGTTTGAATCCTTTGGTGTTGGTATGTACTAACTAGAATATCTCTAGACAAGTACAAGACTGTGTTAAAGACCCGCACGTCCGGTTTTACAATGTCCTACCCCAAAGTACAACCTGCCTCGTTTTGGGAGGGCGGTGTCTCTACGCTAGAACTTTCGAGGGGAGGGAAGTGATGGTTCGAGATGTGGCATGAGAGTCCTCTGGGGATAAAGGATTGGAATGGCCGGCAACCTGGGGTGTCGTCTGTGGCAGGTGTCCATCTTGATATCATAGTATTGCGGGTTGTTTGGCTGGAACAAAGGGTTTATGTGGCATGACACGATCGTCTAGGCGCGAATGGACAAGAGATCCCAGAAAGGCTGTGAGAGGATTTTGATAAAACTTGAAAGTTGCCAAGACAAGGCCTTTGACTCTCATGGAATGATGGAAACACATTGTGATACTTGCCTATCACGAATTTGCCTCCAATCGTTGGGCGTCGTTCATACCGCTCTTGATGAATGACAACGAGAGGATCTTGATTGTCTCGGACTAGGCTTTCAGCTCTCACGTTGCTTGGCTCGATCCCCCAGTCATGGTCCAGGTCTGTGGAATGTGGATCTTGTCTAGCTGCGCCTCAACAGCAGTAGCCGAGATTCATCATTTGTTACTCCTCTTGCTCTACTCACCACTACTCGTTAGAGCATCGGTGTCAATGAACCAACTGCCAAACTTGAGTATTACTTTGCAGTTAGATCTTCATTACAGTTTCAACACTCTTCACCTCATTGGAACGCCAACGAAGCCATTGCACAGCCATAGCTTGGATCCTGTATCGAACGATCAGCCTCAGAGTTAGCCCAACCCACTTCAGGCCCCGGGATCTTACCTCCTGTGGAGACTGACCAAGACGATACCAATCACGTCCCCCCAGCCCTTGTCCCCAGGGCTGAGCAGCTCAATGCATGATGGCATGATTGCGGCACAGCTTGAGATCTTCATTCGAACTTCCGAATTAAGGCACTTGCGGCGCTCTCACAACTTGAGATCTTCTCAACTCCGCCAAGACTCCGGTTCACTTATATCAATAAATACTCTCGGGCCTCACCTCAAAAAGCTACCATATTCACCCAAGCCAATACCCGACTTCTCAAACACTACTGTAGAAATCAACAAATCTCCCGCATACACCATGGGACACTCCGACTCCAAGCTTCTCCCCCCTCCGCAGATATCTGCCTCATCTGCGCAACGAGGCATCCCTCCAGTCATCCAACTCACCTACCAGAAGTCATGGAAAAAGGTCCTCGCCCTTCTCAGCGAGCCTGACTCGGATCCCATGTACTGCGTCACCCTGCCACAAGGCTGGTACGGTGACCTCGTCCTCCACGACGGTCCCGATGACGAGAGCGCTGAGCTCGCTAGATCTACCAAGGAAGGAAAATGGAGCAACGACTTTTCAATTGCTCTACCCCAGATCCCCGGCGTTGGCTCGTCCAACGGCCGCGAGACACTCCGCTACACAGTCGGCAAGAAAGAGCGTTACTGGTTCGGCATGGAGATCGGCGAGGGCGCAAACAGGCACGTTGAGCGTTTTGAGTGGCGACGTTCTCACGGAAAGGATGTCAAGAGCGTTGGCCAGTCGAGCTGGGGATGGAAGCTCGTGCGAATTGGACGAGGCACACAGGAGCCAGCCGATGAAGGGAGTGACAGCGACAAGGAGCGAGCGGACGGCTTCACGAGCGACGGCAAGGAGGTAGTTGCTGTATGGGCGAACAGCAAGAGCTGGAGGAATGCCTCCAGGATTGGAGAGTTTCAACTTCGAGGGAGCGGTGCCACGGGCGAGCTGGGTACGCAGTGGGCGTTGATGGCGATTGTGAGCTGTTTGTGCAGATGGCAGAAGGAGATGCAGGCCGCTACTACCAACAGCACGGTCGTTGCTGTGACTTAGCATTGTTTGGATGGTTGTCTTTGTTGTGTGTTTGATTCAGCAATGTTAAATATTTGTCACGGATGGGTGGATAACGGAGTTTGGTTCTGGTCTGGGGGTTTGATAGATTGTTAGGGTCAAAGCACGACGATTAGTCTTTGTGTGTTGAGAATAGAGAGTTGAACGATTGACAAATTTGTCTCTTTTAATATCATCGCTTCGCATCGTCCTTGTTGCCAACTTACATCCGTTAGATTGGATACGGCAACAGCCATGATTCCTGATAACAAGTCAAAGCCAACACTCGGCCGTACAAGAAGCACATGCCACTCTTCTGATCGCTTAACCTACCCATGTTTAAACGAGAACGAGATGTGGCCCCTATGCCAAGAGCAGCTATTACTCCGAGCCCTACCCCTGGAAGGATTCGGTTCTCCGGGTCGCCAACATCTTGGCAGTTTCGCATCGCTCAACTGCGCCACGAAGGATTCTCTCGCAACTTGGCCCAATCTCGGAAGAGGAGCCGCCGAAAGTAGCGCTCTAACCATGGGAATGAGCGGATTTTCATATCCTACTCCGTAAGTTCATAATTATGAGTTGTTCCGGCGTTGTGTGTAGATTGAGGTACATAGGTCTAACTAGTGATGAATGTAGGAGTTATATCAGCCTGTAATCTGATAGTTGACCGTTTATCTCTTCTACTCAACCAGGTTCGCGCCGCAGTTAGTTGTCTTCTGGTTCCTATGGAACGTTTGTTGCAACAGCCACCCCGACTCATGATCAAATAACCAGATCACGTCCCACGATGCCGTTTCCCACAAGGGACTCCGGTTTAGCCATCATCAACCTCGGTCCCCTCATAACCACCTACCGCTCCAGCTGTATGTGCGACCAAGACTGATCGCGTTACCTTGGCCAACGCCGAGCACTTTTGGGATGTAATTCAGCCCTTTCACATGCATTGCGACGTGAAGCTCTAGGCAAATGCTTGCCGTCTGGCACAGCCTACAACAGCATCACTACGGAGTACCCGAAGAGAGCCTTCCAAAGCTATATGCACTACTTTTCTTCAGGATTGGCGTGCCCTTTGGGGTTGACTACAGCCTGACACGCTCACGCACGGCGGCAAACCCGGGTTGACGGACGAAGGCGGTGTATTTACAAAAGTACCATTTGAAAGGTTTCCGAATCAAGAAATCAAGGACAGCATAAGTTCCAAATATATGTGGCTCGAGGCTCTAGCGCCTTTCGAGACTCTCGTGTTCTGCTGTCCGAGGTAAGCCCACGCACTTTTATCACTACTACGATGCTGACTTTGAGGCAGAAGATTCACTGCCGGCGTAAGGGGCGATTGTGTCACTTCTTTTGGGTTCATTCCATCACATCCTTACTCGGAGAGATGCATCGCGCTATATACAAATATCCTTTATGTTACGATCAGCTCTCTCAAAGGTACCGCCGCTGCACCAGTAACAAAGACATATGAGGCACCGTGGGCAATAATGGAAGATTCTGACTATACCTACGGGCACGAAGACAAGGTTGCTATCTTCAGCAGTATGCCAGCGGTTGTACTGGTTTACCAGGCGTCTTATGTTACAGATGCTAAGTATGGGGGTGACGACAAGGGTAGCAGTGAGGCCGTTGACAAGAAGGATAATGACAGCCCAGCTTCAACGATCTCGTTTAGGTCGAGTAATACCCCCTTGATAATCAATAGGAGTATCTCTGACAGTAGGCTTGCTTTGTTGATGCTTTGGTGAGCGAGGCAAACTCAACGTAAGTGCAAGTTTTCCGCGCGACAATTTCATGCTCCAAGAGTTGATGGAACATTTACAAATGAATCATACTTCATATGTCCTAGTATGATACTATAATCGGATCATTTCAAATACATCAGTAGTTGACTACGTCAGGCCTTCTACTTTCCGGAGGACTGGACGAGTATTTCAGCTCAACGTCCTCCAATTCCTCTTTATCGGTGTTCACTTGATTGTCAAGACATGTCTTTCTTTTGAAGGTTCCTCGATTTTATTGAGTTATATTCGCTTACTGATTTTTGGAATGAACTATACCCCGTCCCCTTTCTCCAGGTATGATGTCCTCTCTCCTGGTCAGTTGCTTTGGTAAACCACGCCGACCTTAGTCTGAAGCTACCGTTATGTCAAGGGCCAGCTCCTTGAATTTCTTCATCTCTGCCTTTTCTCTTTCCAAGACTATTCCAGAGCCACAAGATAATTCATGGGATTAGGAGAGCTATGACAAAGACACCAAGAATGGGGTCGGCATTCCAAGGCCAGTCTGTCTCAGCGGTTGTGTTTGAAGACTATCAGTGGACATCAGCAAAGTCAATCGATCAATGCCCGTAGAGTTCTTTGCAACACTTCTTAGGTGGTCTTTTTCGTGACACTTGGGCCTTGGGTCATGGGCGTTGCTTATCCTGGAACGCTACGATTTCTAGTCTTAGCCCGTATCAGGTTCAAGAAACCAGTTGCACACGTATACTTTATACGGCGAGTCATTTCTTTTGTAGAGAAGTATCCCTACCACATGAGCTTGAAAGACCATCTCGGGCGAACTTGTGCCGAGGCATGTTGCCGATCTGCGGAGAGACATCAATTCGTGGGGAAACAGGGGTAATCTTGGCAACCCCGGGACGAAAGGACGTTGGTGGAACTTCTTGCTATACATTTTTCGGTCTGGGATGTTCCGAACATGACCTCAAGGTTCATAGCGTGACTTCTGCCGTCGACCTTCCGTTGGTCTTAAATACAGGATCACTCACTGCTCGATTCGACTTTTTCGTTCGTTCAAGTTGAGAGTTGTCAATTCACTACCTTTGATGAGCCATGCAGCTGTCTCACCTACTCACCCTGTGGGCCGTTGCTTTCAGCGCAACCAGCGCATGCAAGACGGATGAAGACTGCAGCCTTAATGGTTTGTGCGTCAAGCGAAGCAAACCGTGGCCAAGATTCAAAGCCCGCACCAAGGTCTGCAAATGTGACCCAGGTTGGATAGGCAATGACTGTGGCCGGCTTGATCTTGCTCCCGCAACCCGATATACTGGCTACAATCACACATATGAGCCCCGAGGCCCTGATGATTTCAACATCTGGCCTAATGCCTCATGGGGTGGAAGAATCCTTCAAGATCGCAAGGATCCCTCAATCTTCCACCTCTTTACTGTACAGTTCACACGTGGCTGCGGCCTGAAAGGCTGGCGACCGCACTCTTATGTTATCCGCGCTGAGTCGCATCATGGTCCACAGGGGCCGTATCGCTACGCCGACGATGTATCCATGAACTTCCGTCACAACCCCGACGTCGTCTACAGCCCAGCTGACAACAAATACCTCCTATATGCTATAGGAGTTGACTACGAAAAGAACTTTACCAAATGCGAGAGCATCAGCTACACGAGATGGCCCAATAATATCTCCGTCTCTGCTGCAGATGACATCCGTGGTCCATGGTCTCCCTTTGAGGTTATCGTCAACAGCCATCGTCCAGCCGGTATTCATGCAACCAATCCGTCAGCCTTTCCCCTCTGGACACCTAAGAATCCCACACATGAGATTGCACTCGGCATCAAAGATTACTCCATACTTACAGCCAAGTCATGGAACAGTGACTACAATCTCAAGTACCAGGCAACTTGGAACGTTTCAGAACAAGAGAACCCCCAGTGGACTGAAGATCCCTTCATTTGGCGCGATAAACGGGGCAACTGGCACTCCATCAACCACTGGATGATCGACTACGTCGAGAACAATAAACAACAGTGGCCGCGTGTCGGTTCACATCTCTTCTCGCGTAAGTTGACAGGACCGTGGCATTTCAAGCTTCAGGAGGCCTTTAGCTCCAACGTCACTTTCACAGATGGGTCATGGCAGGTTTTCAAGCGCAGAGAGAGACCCAAACTATTCTTTAGCGACGATAGAGAGATTACGCCGTTGTACATGACGAATGGGGTCCAGGAAATGAACCAGACGGGGGCTGCTTTTACGCTGGTCCAGCCGATTGGGACCAAGTGGCGGCGTTTCGAGCACGACTTGGGCTTTAGGAAAGGCAGAAATTGAGGTCTCGAAACATATGCTGCTCATCAGTAGTTTACCCTTCGATAGCGACGACAGAAGTAAGGTTGAATGTCATACCGTATCTACTCAACAAATTCAGGCTGTAGCAGACTGCTTCTACTATCAGTCTTCATGATCCACCCGGTTAACTTCCTACCAGGCTCTATTACCTACGCTGAGGCAGCGAGTATTGTTTAATATGTAAAGATGTATTGATACCTTCTACTTGAGCAGCATGGAGTGCAAGATAAGAGTGTTTTAGATCTGCTATAATAGGGGAACCTGGGATCTGGAACTTGGCTTACTCAGTCAATGAGGGGTGGAAACAGAACTGACACTTGCGAAACTCACGATCTGGGCTTTGACTCATTAGATTATAAGTTGATGGGGGTCTCATGATCAGAAGTTGTCTTATTGTTAACCTTTGTAGGGCTCAGTCGGTCTAATGACTCAAACTCCAGAGCAAATGACAAATAAGACAGTCTTACAGGCACAGAAATAGCTTATGTTTCAGCTTTACGAGCTTGCCAAAGGGATCTTGAAGAATGAAAGGTTGCTTGTGTCCGTCTTGTTCGATACGAGTTCCTTTGTAAAGCACATCAGAATTATCATGACTTATTCTCGTCTTCAAGAAGATGTTCTTTTAGTGATCGCGCAATACCTGCCTGTCAAGTCTCTTAGCGCGTGGCCACTGAATAATCATTGTCCTCATGACTACCTTGTGATGATAATGTTGTTAAAGTTGAGGCCATGCAAGTACCAGCCGGTAGCAGGATGGGAACGACAACTTTATCACCAGAATGTTAGTTTATCGACCCGACCACCCCATTCCACATGCGGCGGCAAGGAATGGAAATCTTGCATTCGTAGGCCTCTATGCTCTCACGCGTCTCGGTCTTGATGTAGGCGGCTTCACATGGTCATGACAGGGCTGTAAGGGATATCTTGTCCGTGGAGGACAAGAGACCTTGATCAACATTCCTATCCTCGGCTTAGGGTACGGGACTACTTTTGGCTTACTCGGATGACTCTTGTGAGTCTTTCTGCAAATTGGGCATGCTACTATCATTGACCACCTCGTCGAGTTTGGGGCCAATGTTGAAACGACGGTGGTAAGAGGACTTCGCCCAATTCACTTTCCGCACAGCGAAGAGGCCATCAAAACACTCTTCCAGCGTAATAACAGAATATATCACCAAGGAGATGGTTGATTGCTGCCGCTAATGCCTGTCCCTATCAAGGAACCACATCTAAGTGCCGTGAGCTATCTCCTCCAATTGGGCTGCGATCCTAAACGAGGCTGCCCTGACAAGACGCACAGCCGGAGATTGTGCCGTGTAAACGGGAAATGTTGAATCACTTCAGCTACGTTTGAATGCTGGCTTAGACGTTTCAACTGCTGCGATAACGGAGGGCACCATTGTAGACAAGGTAATCTGCTATCATGAAGCACTCTAACCAGATCTAGCCCTGCAACTAGTCAAGCTGGTCTTGGACCACAGAACCCCGGCTCAGGGAGTCATAATCAGAACTACCAAGTTCTGGAAGACTTGCACTCTCAAGTCAAGTCTGTATCTCACTACTACAATACCCGCATCTGGCTCTCTGGACAGGCTGTTAATCCAATAAGGGGCCAGTCCAAAAAGGCAAAGACAGGATGTTGGGAGATTAGAAGAATCCAGAGGAGTAGAGGAGCAGGTCAAAATGTTTCCAACTTTTCCAAGAGCAAGTTACTCCTCTCATATGTCTTTTTCTCAACGCATCAGAAGCTTCTGAATACTGGCCCCATCAGTATCTTTCTACCGCGGCAGCTCTACTCGAGGATGGAGCTTAATTATGTCCCAGAAGGAAGCCTCGATATGGCTTAGACCGTGTCGTATCATCGTATGTAATCGAAATGCTTGGGAGACTGTCATCATTTTGTTCCTCAACAACATGTCAGAAGTGCCGGCCTCATGAGGCAAGCACTTCATTAAGCCGTGACCAATCCATTTCGTCCTCTGCAAGGAGTACCAGTTCGTCACTTCAGAGGCTTTACAGGGCCAAACTGGGTTTGGAATCCTTCACCGTCCCCTCAATCTTGACGCTGATCTGAACGAGCCAGATAGCCAGGGAAACCCTTCGCTAGCTCTACTCTGTCAACTTCCGGCTTGTGCCCACGAGAACCAGGGGTTTAGTTAGCCATGGCGTGAACAACAATGCTTCATGAGACAATAACAACTGCACCCTTCGAAAGATCGCGGCACAAGTTGTGGAATGGGCAAAGGAAGAGAACATATTCAGCCGGTACTTTGACTCTGTGGCTCCTGGAAACGATTACATTGAGATTCGAGATATAAACGGCATGGCTCCCTTGGAAAACCGGCCGCAATTCTCTGTGGAACACTACCACAGAATTGGTGGGCCCGAGCAGGGAATAACTAAGAACAAGCCCCTGTGTGCAAGGAAAGTGCCGCTTCATTTTACGTGTTACGACTAGGACGCTGACATCTACGACTACTTCGTGAGCACGATGCTTGCGAAGACGTCAATAGAGTGGCTGATACTGGTTTCACAACTGTGATGCTTCTTGTGGCTACTGTCAGTGATGGAGATGGAGTTGTTGGTGAGGCTGAGTTCAGAGAAACGAAGCAGCTCCTTCTAGACGCTCGAACAAACCAATATTGAAAGGACCAAAAAATAACAGGCTATCGTGTCGAGAGAGCCGGTGGGCTCTACTGGGCTCACCTGTTTCAGTGCCAATCTTTGCGTCAGTATGGTGACAGAACGAAGACAGAACCACGTTGCTGGCAACTTAAGTCTCGTGAAAATGTGGTGGCTAAGGCGTAATGGTAATAATTTAGATCTGATTATCAACTCTCCAACCATATCGTTGTCAAAGTGCTCAAAGCTTTGCCCCAAGGTTCACATGAACCGCCTTGCTCTGCGTGTACGCATCCAGCGCATACTGTCCCAGCTCTCGGCCAATACCTGACGACTTGTACCCACCGAATGGAATGCCAAAGTGTGAGTCGCCTGACGAGTTGATCCATACCATGCCAGCCTGCAGTCTACGTGCAACGTTGTGCGCCTTGGTAATCTTCTCGGTGAAGAGAGCGGCGGCGAGACCGTAGGCTGTGTCGTTGGCTTTGGCTACCACTTCATCGACAGTTTTGAACTTGGCGATGACCACGACGGGACCAAAGATTTCTTCACGAACGATTGTCATGTCTTCGGTGGTCTGAAAAAGTCAGCGGGCGTGTCTTCAATGAATATGGGTCACTCACATCCGCAAACACAGTGGGCTCGATGAAGTAGCCCTTAGAACCAGTTTTAGCGCCGCCATGAAGGAGACGTGCGCCAGACTTCTTGCCTTCGTCAATGAACGAGAGGATCTTCTCGTATTGCGTTTGAGAGACCTGGGGACCCTGCACGGTATCCTCGGCGAAAGGGTCACCAATCTTTTGGTTCTCCTTTGTGACTTCAACGAAGCGCTTGAGGAAGTCTTCATAGACGTCTTCGTGAACGTAGATTCGCGAGGTGGAAGTGCAGACCTAGATACGTCAGTAAGAGTTACCGAGAGAGAGGCAAGCAACGAACCTGTCCCATGTTGTCCATGATACCGACATGACACCACTTGACAGCCTGCTCTAGATCCGCATCTTCAAACACGATACTAGGGCTCTTGCCACCACACTCGAGAGTGATGTTCTTGAGATTGTTTGCCGCAGACTTCATGATCGCTCGGCCAGTCGCCGTGCTTCCGGTGAAAGCAATCTTATCGACGTCCATGTGCCCTGCAAGAGCCTTACCCGCCACAGTTCCCAAGCCAGGGATAATGTTGACAACACCCGGTGGAAGACCAGCTTCGATGATAAGGTTACCAAAGTAGATTGCTGAGAGGGGAGTTTGCTCGGCGGGCTTGAGGACGACTGTGTTGCCGCACGCGAGAGCGGGGGCAACTTTCCAAGCCAGCATCATGAAGGGAAAGTTCCTAGACAAGGTCAATTCGGCCACTTCTGATGACTTGGGGAGGCCAATCTACCAAGGAATGATCTGGCCACAGACTCCGAGGGGCTCTTGAAGTACATAGGCGAGCTTGGCTGGTGAAGTCTCAATCGTCCGACCGGTGATCTTGTCAGCCGCACCGGCATAGTAGCGGAAGACGTTGTAGGACTCGTCAAGATCGCCTTCCAAGGCTGCGGTGAAGGTCTACTCAAGCATCAGCTTCACACCTCGTCACTTTCGGCGATGAACTCCGCACCTTTCCATTGTCGAAAGCGTCGATGCTGGCGAGCAGCTTGCGGTCTCGGTCAATCAGTTCCGAGATCTTGTACAAGAAAGCACCACGATCGACAGCCGCGAGCTCGGACCATTCGCCCTCGAAAGCGCGACGGGCGGCCTCGACGGCCTTGTCAACATCTTGCTCAGAGGCGCCCTTGATAGTGACGATCTCTTCATCGTTTCTTGGAGCTGGTTAGCAAAGAGTCGTTGACGTTGCTGTGAGGTGGGGGAGGATACGCACGCAGGGTTGTATACGGTAAAGTCCTTGCCTGAAGCATCGACAAACTTGTTATCGATGAACAGCCCGGTCGGCTGCTTATACTTGAGCCCGTTAGGCAGAGAAATCTCGATATTTGAACCCATCTTGAACGTCTTTGCAGTTGTTTTGCACAAAGAAGGTCTTCCCCGCATTCATTCGGCAGCAGTCTTATAATAAATGCTGACGTAGTTGGACTCGATGCGTGTGACAAACTTGGGTAAAGTTGCCGAAGAGCGGGGTGCGTAGGTATGTGAAAGGCGGGCGGGATGGGGCGGAAGAAAACGTAAGGGATTGAAGGCGGGGAAGCGAAGGTGTTGAGATTAATAGGCATGAAGCAAAACCTGTTATAGTTTATGTTTTACAGCAATACCATGATTAGGTGACTAGAGGAAACGCAGCTTGGATAGGAGGAGCAAGAACTACTCGTTGACGAGTAGAGTACCGTGACGAGTCTGGTAGACCCTGAGAATCTTTTGTTAGAGGAGGGCAGCTGAGGTTTCATGGATCCGCGATTGCATGCTGTCTGACTTGATTACAAGTGAACCAAGTCTAATCTCAAGCTAAGTCACTTTATTATATACTGATTTCTATAAAGTATAGTCTAAAATTTACTAAGAATAATATAAACTATATATTAAATAAAAAAGCGCCTATATAGTTAGTTTAGCGCCTATATAGCCTCTTTATATTCTCTTATTAGATAAAGAGAGCTTATTAATAAGGGAAGTAGAGCTTCCCTTATATTC
>JAJODA010000589.1:0-27038 GCA_021730345.1 Fusarium cicatricum
ATTTTTGCCCTTTGTTTACAGGTATCTGTTTATCACAAGCCGCTTCGATTCAAACCCCGATTTACGCTTTGCCGCGACCGAAACGTCCCCTCGCCCTGCCTAGACATTCATTAACGGTGGCCCTTCGGTGACCGCCTCCGCCGCTGTAATGGCCTCCTCATCTTCCAACGTCGTTGGCGTTCACTATAGAGTGGGAAAGAAGATTGGAGAGGGTTCTTTTGGTGTCATTTTCGAGGGCACCAATCTACTTAACAATCAGCAAGTTGCTATCAAATTCGTTCGTCTCTTCCGACTCCCATCTCCGCTCGTTCTCGACTAACACCTCGCCCAGGAACCTCGCAAGAGTGACGCCCCTCAACTGCGAGATGAGTATCGAACATACAAGATCCTTGTCGGCTGCCGTGAGAACCCGATCCAAAACAATCTCAATTGTCGTTCACTAACAACAACCCAGCCGGCATCCCTAATGTCTACTACTTCGGCCAGGAAGGACTTCACAACATCCTTGTGATCGATCTGCTCGGCCCCTCCCTTGAAGATCTCTTCGACCACTGTGGTAGGAGATTCTCCATCAAGACAGTCGTCATGGTCGCCAAGCAGATGCTCTCAAGAGTGCAGACTATTCACGAAAAGAACCTCATTTACCGTGACATCAAGCCCGACAATTTCCTCATTGGCCGCCCGGGCACCAAGGCCTCGAGCGTTATCCACGTTGTTGACTTCGGCATGGCCAAGCAATACCGTGACCCGAAGACAAAACAACACATCCCGTACCGCGAGCGAAAATCCCTCTCCGGAACCGCTCGATATATGAGTATCAACACTCATCTCGGCCGAGAACAATCCCGCCGAGACGATCTCGAAGCTCTTGGCCATGTCTTCCTCTACTTCCTCCGTGGCGGGCTTCCCTGGCAGGGACTCAAGGCTGCCACTAACAAACAGAAGTACGAGAAGATTGGTGAGAAGAAGCAGACGACTGCGATTAAGGATCTGTGCGAGGGCTTCCCCGAGGAATTCTCCAAGTATCTTACCTATGTCCGTAACCTGGGCTTTGAGGATACCCCGGACTACGACTACCTCCGAGAGCTCTTTACCCAGGCTCTTAAGAACACCGGCGAGGTCGAGGATGGCGAGTACGACTGGATGAAGATCTCAAAGGATTCGGGAAAGGGATGGGACTCCAAGAACCACAGCGGCGCATACCTCCACAACCCCAATGTGCGGCCTGGCCCTTCTCAGATGGAGTTGCACAGCGCCCACCGCCCCGGGAATACCACCTCTCACCAACAAGCACAAAACCTTACTGTCGGCCGTTTAAACGCCGCGCAACCCCCTCCTCCGTCTCCGATCAAGCAGATGGGCAAGCAGAGAGATCGGCCAAACGTCCCCGGCGCCTTGTCGGCGCAGAGGGGCAGCGGGGTTGGGGGTCTTCGGGACATGGCCACACCAACTGGCTCGACCCAAGCCCAATTCCAGAACAGCGCGCAGAACCTTCCTCAGCCGAGGACCTCCCAACAGGGGCCGGTGACCCAGCCCCCCCAGCCTAACGGCCAGCCCGCCAACCCCCAGCCCAGTGGCTTTCAGAAGCTCATGAAGACGCTCTGCTGTGGCTAAACGCGTTCGACAACTGTTCAGACTTTCTTTCTTTCTTGATTGCTGTGGCGTTGTGCTTCAGGATCTGTATGCTGAGGACAGACTCGAGCTTGAGGAGGATCTTCCCAATGGTCACAGGGGCTTGTGGTTGATGGATAAAATGCCCACCTGGAGCGGAATCTTGTTGCCGTGGGTGCTTGGATGACCGCGCCAAGGGCTGCCCGGCTCGGTGGAGATGGCTGTCAGAACATGCGCGGTCATGGACTTACCGCTCAGCGCTCAAGCTGGCCCTGGAACCCCCATTATTCGATCTTGATTCGTATTATCTCGCTATTATAGACTCCGTCTCCGGAATCGGTACCACACAGGCATCATTCCACGACCGCCCGCGAGGGGAAGCAGATCTGGTCTGGGAGTTGACAAAGGGGTTTCCTTTTTTTATGTCTGGCATTCCATCACGAAATTATACTAAACCACTTTTAATCTTCTAGCGCAGCACGGCGCAAGGAGATCGAGCAGGGCAGCATTTTGGGTCTGGTTCGGTGTTTCTTCCTCTCCTATTTCCCACGACGCTGTCTATAATATCTCTCTCTGTAATCACCTACCGGGATGAAAGCCAGTAGCGACCTCAAGGTGTTGATGGGAAGCGAAAGGTGACGAGCGTCTCTGGGTAGTCTTATCTGGTGTGGTGGGTGCAGCAAGCAGTTGGCGTGGGGATGAGTACGGTTTTTTTTTTGCAGCTTGGTGATTTCTTGTGTGAAATGAAGATAGAGCACTATAGGGAGTTTTCGTCTGGCAAATCTTGTAATGGGAAAACAAAAGGGCGTTGCCAGCTTTATTTTTTAAACCATGGTTCCATCTTGTTAAGTATAGTAAAGTGCACAAATAATTATCATGGACGTATATGTAACATTACACGGCATTATCTGCTTGGGACTTTTCTGCCCCTGAGACTCTACAATGCCAAATTTTGCTGCCGTTAGATCCTCAAGTGACCCAACACCACCAGGCCCGACGAACAATGAATGAATGCCCCGACCAACCCTGCGCAGAATGACCCCCAAAATCAAAAGGAAGACTCTAGGTCAGCTTCTGCTTGATGAAGAAAGATCGGAGATGCGAGAGCTGCCATGCGCAAGTGACGCCGAGGACGATGAGCTGAATGACGATCCATCGAATGACACGGGCGTTTGTAGACTCGGACTGATCTCGGAACTCGGCCTCTCGCTCCTACAAAGTTGAAAAGGTCAGCGCTTGACTTGTAGATTACTTTTGGCTCCCCTGGCCGGATGCAACGAGGACGAGTACATACACGCTGGAAAACCTGCTCTCTTCGGATGTCGTTGAGACGAGCGTTGAGATCCTTGACACGTGTCGTGATGTCCTGGATCTTGCCCTTGTCGCTGCTCTCGATCTGGTTGGTCTCGCCGATGACGAGGTCGAGGGTCAGCTTGATGCCGCCGTTGGGGTTTCTTGTCGAGAGCCACGACGTGCGGCCTGAGCTAGACGAGGGGGTGAAGCAGATCTTGTGGTCGCCTGCGTCGGCGGCGGAGAAGGTGAAGCGGCCAGCGGCGGCACCGCGCTGGGAGACGACGCGGTGGTCGTTGTCGAAGATTTCCTAAGGAGAGTTGGTGTTAGTGAAGTGTTTTACGGCGAGGCCCATGATGGGGGAGGACCCCGTGAGGTGGACTTTAGGAGCTGGAACGTACATCGACGTTGATGTAGATGCTGATGCCGTCGTGCTTGACCCATGATGACACTCGGTCATCCCACTCCTCCGCACTGTAGTGTCCCACCACAAGAGTGTCCTTGGGGAGCTCCTCGTAAAAGCACCTGGGGGTTGTGCCGTCGATGAAGAAGTGCAGCGCATTCGCAGCGGCGCTGAGCGACAGGAGAGGCAGTAGGTACTTCATGATGGCGGTTTTCTTTGACGGGGAACGGGGTGTTTTCGGCGATAGAGAGTGTGCGCAGTGAAGCCGGCGCAATTGGAGGCTCGTATCAACGTCCAAAGGATGGATCTTGAAATGCGAAAAGATTGTCGTTGTGCAAAGAGGTCGTACCCAAAGTTCCAACAGCTTCCCTCCTTTGGCTCTGGCGTCTCGAAGCTGCCACGTTCGAAAATCGGCCAGTCAGGGGGAAGGGTCACGTGGTGATAAGAAACTCGCTGATCTTTAGGTTGCGCATCTCCAACCTTGAATCAACCACTTCCCCCAAATTTTAACGCGTCGAACAATTAACGATCCCGCTCCAGAACGAAACGAAACAAAACGAAACCATCAACAGTTCGCTCCTCGGTCCAACTAATATTAATACGAGCGCAGGGTTTTTGGTGGACCCCGTTTGATGGTTTTGGTGATGGAATCTTCCGTTTAGACGACCATTCTCGTTCTCCCTCCCCGACGACACGCCCATAATCATGACTTCCCACGATGTTCGCGAGATGCTCAATCTGCCCGACGAGGGATCCGGTCCACGTCCGTCAAAGAAGCAAAAAATCTCAGCCCCGAGGCCGAATTTAAAGGGTCTCGCGCGTGAGGTGCACAACCTAGGCGGCGACAACCCGATCGCTATCGTCCCCGAGGTTTCCCACTTTAAGAAGCGACGCTTTGCGAGCCGCAAGCCTGCTGCACGATGGGAGATGCGGCCGTTTCAGAACTCTGCGCGCAGCGATTCGAGTCTGACTCTGCGACATTGGAGGAGAAAGGAAGAGAAGGCGGAAGGCGAAGCACAAGATGGACAAGGTGATCCGGGAGAGAAGGCGGAGCAGCCCAAGGACGGGATGGAAGATTCGTCATTTGCACAGTACAACGTGCAGGTATCGGTACCACAATACAGCGATGGTCAATACCAGCAGTCGCTCCAACACAGTGACTGGTCCAAGGAGGAGACGGACTATCTGCTCGGGCTGGCACGAGACTTTGACCTTCGATGGCCCTTGATCTGGGATCGCTACGAATGGAATCCACCGGCCACCAACGGAGAAGCCAACGCCGACGGTGACGAGAGTAAGGCGATCGTGCCGGCGACGCGGTCTCGTTCTTTGGAGGATCTCAAGGCGCGTTACTACGAAGTCGCCTCCAAGATGATGGCCGCGCAGAAGCCTGTCCAGTACATGACCCAGCCCGAGTTTGCGCTCCACGAACTCATGGCACACTTCAACCCGCAGCAGGAGAGGCTGAGGAAGGACTTTGCCCTCAACGCCCTGACAAGATCACGCGAGGAAGCACGCGAAGAGGAGTCACTCTTGCTGGAAATTAAGCGCATTCTGGCACGCAGCGAACGATTCAACGATGAGCGCCGCGAGCTCTACAACCGCCTCGACTATCCCCGTGCGGACACAGACATCAACGCATTCAAGTCTTCGGCTGGCTTGCAGAATCTGCTACAGAACCTTATGAGCGTCGACAAGTCGAAGAAACGCAAGTCCTTGATGGCTGCTGAGGGTGCGAGCCCTGCAGGTACTGCTCCTCCTCAGACAGCAGCGGCAGCGGCAGCAGCTTCTTCTGCCGCCGCGGCCGCCGCTGCTGCGACGCAAGAGGCCGGAAGACGTGAGAGCACGGTTGCGTCCACCGGACACCGTGACTCTACAGGCCCTACCCCTACGCCCACGGCCGCCAATAACAAAAAGGGACCGCCACAGCCGCAAGAGCGCCGCAAGCTCACGAGCCAGGAAGAGGTGTTGTATGGTGTGACGCATCACGACCGACTCGGTTCTGGACCTACGTTTCGCACTGAAAAGATTAACAAGCTATTCTCGCACAAGTCTAACCAGCAGCAAATGCGCATCACAAACGTTCTCAATGAGCTGGATGTACCCAACAAGCTGGCTATGCCTACAGCAGCCACTACGCATCAATATGAGCAGCTGCTCGGAGCCGTGAATAGCCTTCTTGACGCACGCAAGGTGTCAGACAAGATCGACGCTGAGATCAAAGTCGAGCAGGCTAAGAAGGCAGAGCGTGAAAAGACCATGGCGCCCTCTGGACCTGAGGCAGAGCAGGACAAGGACAAGACACAGGAGATGAGAGATGGGGATAGGGCTGAAGAGGGTATCACCGCGACGGATGAATCAGCAGCGAAGCCCAACGGCGAAAACGTCACCTCTGAAACCGCCGGCGACGATGCGAAGCAGGACTCGGAAGCAGCGGCTGCCACCACCGATGGACTAGAGGCCTCGACCAAGGAAGCAGACGAGACGACAGGAACCGACAAGAACGGCCGTCCTGGTAGCAGTGGTGTCACGCACAAGCGCAGTGCGAGTGTGCTGAGCACTACCAGCGACAAGAGCGTCAAACGTCAGAAGAAGTAGGGCGGTGTACCGTCAAAGTACCTCTGTACATGACTCTACCCGCCAGCGACTTGATGTGCTCGACAGACTGGGGGCGGACTGTGACGTTTGCTCGGGGAACCCAGTGTCATCAACAAGATGACGACAGCACCGGTAGTTGACCCCTGGGATCTGTCACACATGATTGTCCTGATCGCCGGCGAGACATCGTCTCACCTTGGCTGCAGAGGGTTTCAAGATGTGTAAAGATGATGGAAAATTCGGCCATGCCACAAATCAAATCTCTTCAAGACATACCCCAGCGCGTAGAAGCGCCCAGCAGTGGGGCCCAGCTACGTGATCGTCCAACACGTTGCATCATCGATGGTCGAGACTTGTCTGTCTCTGGCTCTTAGAACGAGGAAACGCTGAGATGGACGGGCGGATCTGGGTTACATATGGCACAGAGATGACGGGCGCTTGACATGTGGGGAAGCAGTGTCATATCCTAAATTTTCGGGGCGGTAATGAGGACCCTTATAGGGTCTGGAAAGGCTCAAAGCATCCATTTGAAACAGTTCAGGACCTGTAAGACGACTAGGAGGATGAGATAGACGCTGGGTGGAACGTTGGCCTTTTAGCGGTGACGTCGTCTTAGAGCACCTGCAGCCATCAGAAGCTGCATGGAGACTATCGCCTAATATAGCAGCAACCTGTTCCTTCAATTATCACTGTACAGTACATCCTTGCAGGAACCAGACATGTCAGACCGGGATAGGGAGAGGTGAACTGTCTGGTGAAGGGTGTAAGTGTCCGCTTTGGGTCCGGCAGACTCAGGCGGCGGGTAGGAAGTGAAGGGGCGTGACAGCGACTGATTACCGACCTGCCGGAACGGGCTTGACGGCGCCAATCGGCTGGTCGAGATCGTTCCGAGATAAAGCTGCCAGTCCCTTGGGAACCCGCTGCTGCGGTGCCGGGGAGTTTATCGAAGGGGGGTGGCTCTCCAGAAGCAGAGTGCGCATGTTGGTGAGGTCACAGGGGGCTTCATGCGCCAGCGCTTGGATTCGATGAAGCCATCACCATCTCCATCACCTCGGCGAGACGCCCAGCGTTGCTGCATGAGGGTGAAGGGGCGTGTGCCTATGTCGCAGCAGGCATCTACCGCCGTTGAAGCTGGTCCCTTGGATGTAGGCAAGATCCATGCCTTGCAGGACCCCGTGGAGGAGGCGCCTCGAACTGCAAGGCTGATGTCGTGCATGAGATTGCCAGATCTGAGATAAAAATAGTTGTGACTATGCGCCAAGGCCCTGACGGTTCTTGAAGGCTGCGAGATATTGGGGATAATACATGTAGTGGATGATTGGGCGCTTAGTCGGCGGCTATAGAAGACTGAAGACTATCTGATTGGGCACAGTACCTGTGATGAAATCAGCAGCGGAACAGCAAAACTGGATATTTTTAGTTCATGGAGAGTGTAATATATGACAGTATCGGAATACAGCGTTGTTCTCACATGATCAAGAGGATGAGCAGGTATGTGTGGTGTTGAGGCTCTGCGATATTGCGTCCAGGTTTATGTGCGTTGGGCGGTGCGGCGTATCACTGGCTAGTCGCCGGGACTAAGGCAAGGAGAGCTTCTCGAAGCAAACAGGTCGCCTTATGTAATGACTTATGTCATGGCAAAGGAATCCTTGATAACGAACGACATGACGTGAGAGCTTTGGTTTGTGGAAACAGAAACTTGGCCTTTGCTGTGTTATTTCCGTATACGTGCTCGGTCAATGTTGGTTGTTGTTAGTCGGCGGCTTGTCGTTCTGTCAAGTCAAGAATCAGATGAAAATGCTTGCTCCAAGCGAACACCACCATGAGCCTCGGCATAGCCTATAGGCTGGCTGGTAACGGGTCGGCTCGGCGAGCAGCGGTCCTTCCCTCCCTCTCGCGGAAGCGCTTTGTTGAGATTTGGCTGGTCAAATCATGACACCGTGCGTTATCTCTTTTCTCATTCTTGCCCGCGACAAGGGGGTCTCGGTGCAAGGGTAGACGTCTTGACCAGCACCTAACCAGCATGTCGTCGTCAAGCACCTGGGCACTGCAGCGATGCCAGAGGGGAGAGAATAGACTCAATAGAGGTCATCGAAGAAAAAGAGAAGCGCAGAGAAGGGAAATGAACGCATCAAGGTAACAGGGTATTCAGAGGAGGACCAGGGCAAGGAATCCGTAATGGATCGCCAAGAACGGAACCAACCCAACTCACAACCAGCAGGCCTACCTACCAACCAACCAACCAATAGACCACCCTCGTCCCTCCTGCAGTATGATAAAATCATACATCTCTGCTCCTCGCCGGAAAGACCCCTTATGAGAGGGGTCCGGAGCTGGAGCTGATAGTTAACACTAGCTTCAGGACCTGGACTCACCTTCAGCAACCCTGTCCCCGTGTAACTTATTGGGGTTCAGAATGGTAGGATTGGCGGCAACAAAGGCGGCGGTTGGAGTTCCGGACTTGTCCTCCCCGTTACGCGCTGGGGGTTCGAGGCGCAAGACGCCACATGGAGAGTGGAATCGAAGCGCCTGAGGTCCAATGGACTAATCATGATGGTTTGCAGCCAACCCCGTCGTACTATCTCATCCAACACCTTGATCAACGGGACAGAGCTCTTGCCATGTTAAACTTGGACGAACAGAGAAGCAATTTCAGCAATCTCATGGTGGATACGAAGACCAGATCCGAAACTTTCTGGTGACCGACCCATGTTCTGCTAACAGTGACCGTTGGCTGCAGTGTTGTGTTGTGACCTAGTTGCATGTTGTTTCTGTAGTAGTCGACACCAGACGATGGCTGGCTGGCGGATACCATTCCTGGGGTGCAATGCCGAATAAAGCGTCAACGAATGCTATACATCCTTGTCGTTGGTGCCCCTTTTGGTCAAGTTGTAAATAAGTTATGCTCTCCTTTGGTTATGGCCAGGTGCTAGGGAAAGATGAGCTTGCAGCTCTCGTTCTTCCCTCTAGGAGTGCTTTGCTTTATGCCTTGCTTCATATTACGGCCCAATTCAATGGCCTGGATTATCACCAAAAGAGGTGCGCTTGTTGATTGCCTGACGCGAACTGAGGTGAATGATGCCCCGCCCCGCGTAATTGCGTGGGTCTTTCCCCGCGGGCAACTATGATCAAAGACCAGGACGGCGGCATTCAAGGGATGCGGCGGTGTGCTTGTGAGGATATCTGGTGCAGTAATATAGACCCAACTATCGCCACGATGGCACTCGAGTTGTGGTTGAAGGCGCTAAAGACTTCATCACACATACCTTAGGTCTTGATCATCTGCTGTGACGGTTTTGAATCACCACCAACAGGCCTCTACTCATCGCTGAGCGGCCAATCACGGAGGAGTACCGGCCTCGACCCATCACAGGTTAGCAAGGGAACAGCTTGGAGGGTACCATACCACAGCGCCACAAGGACGCAATGGTGTAAGTCAGAAGAGACTTAAGTGTAGCGGCATTTGAGCAGCAAGTGTTCTTTAGACGACGGGCTCTGTTGACGACCTTTCGTCTGCCAATGTCAATATGACACCATCATGCCTGGTACGGAAATAGAAACCCACATACTACCAATATCTTGCTGGATCAAGCGGAGTCGTCTGGGCAGTCTGAATCAATGGAGTAGCGATGGAATTAGAGAAGCCAACGAGTCGGTTTGCAGAAATCATTGAAAATAGGCGATGCCGTGGTTATCCCTTGACTGGTGCCCCATACTTGGACTCATGTCAATGATCTTCTTTTCTTTCGGGCTGTCGTGTGGAGGAACTCGCAAAGGGCTGATCCGTTTGACCCCTGTTGCTCCATCTCCGGACCACGGAAGGTCTGGCGATTAAGTCGTGTAGTCACATGCGAGGACGGTATGTATTGAACAGGGTTCTGTGACGTTTGAGAGAGGCCGCCAGGTGGGAATGGCAATGTTACCTCCAAACACGCCAGTCCTGGATTGACCACCTATGAATGGAAACCGGACACCGCGCCAACCCAGGCTATTATGCCGGCCGTGAGCAAGGATATGAAGCTGGCGAGCTCGCTGAAATGTCAGGCTCATTGCGCGTCACGGCACACGAGTCCATCGGAATGGCGTCCAAATCTACAGTAGGTACAACTTGTAGTCGGCGGTCGAACGTGGGCACGCCAAGTCCCAAACGCCTTGAAGCGGGCCCTGGGCGATCCATGTTCCCAGGTATGTACCTGAGAGGGATGGGTTCAAGGTCAACCAGACTCCACGTCCTGGCACAGCCGCGGACAGCGGCGGGCGATACGAGACAACAGTCTTAGCGTGTTAGACGCGGCGTTAATGGGCGCTGAGAGTACGGTGTCTCGCCTAAGGTGCCTGAACGGCCACATCATCCTTGCCGGGGCCATGCCTGGTTCTAGAATGGCAGGTGTGATTGGCTGCCGGGGCGAAAAGGCGCACAGTCCCAACACCACATCCGCCAGCGTGCAATGGATGGTGGATGAGGGCGTGTGGTTGGTCGAAGAGATATTGTTGGTCATTTTCCTGGCAGCGTTGCGCAAGTCAACAAGTAGTGTGTGAAACTTTGGGCGTGCGTAGTATGCTTGTGTACGTGTGTGTGTGTGCATGTGTGGTGTGTGCGTGTGTGTGTGTGTAGCCCCACTTGCTGCTGGATGGCCATGATATTGATCGAGGGAGGAAGACCAGAATGAACGTGATCAATGTGATGAAGCTTCAAAGTTTGGCGGAGACGCAGAAGCTGAAAAGTTCAAAGAAGAAGAGGAGGGTGGGGAAATATCATCAGGTGGAGGAGACGGGGATATTTTTTTCTAGGTGCCTGCCTGCCGTCTAGCTGCAGCGCCGCGGCAAGAGCGAAGGCGGCGCCGAGGTTTCCCCACCACCGATGGAGAAGCCTGCCAAGGCCCTGACACTACCAACGTCCAAGCGTAGGGTGCCTTGGTTAGGCTATGGCCATGAAAAATGACCACCTACGATGAGAGTTGGGCAAGACGACACTTGACTGCGAATAGGCGCAGTGAATGTACTCGAAGCAACTTACTCGGAACCTGGCCAAAGACAATATGTGCACATACAATGCGAAGTAACAGAACAAAGGATATAGCAACTCGAACAGTCAGGGAAGGTGGCATACGCATGCGCAGGCGGTTATAGAGATGATGAAAGTAATCCAAGGCATAGACAAGAGCGAAAGGATTAGTCTCGTTGTGACATATCGACTTCTTAGACGACTTCTTAGACGAGCTCTGACGGTGTAACGCTGCACGAAGCGAGCATGTACGTTGGGTACTCGGCATCAAAGGCATTCGTCGATGGAGTCGTCTGCGCCTCGTTGTCCGGGAGGAAAGATGATGCTTGTCTGCCGCCATCAGTTGAGAACTGTGCGCGCAGCATCGCCTCGCTTGGCAAGGACCAGGAGATATAGACTTTGATAACCTCAGCCAGACGAGATTGCGCGTCGAGGAGCGAAATGGAGGCGCGCTAAGCTGGCATCTCTCGTGTGGTACGAAGGATCAAAAGCGTCAGCGTCGCTCGGTTATGCCGCTTGGAGAGTCGCGCGACAGGGCACCAGGCGTCAGTTACAGGTGCCCGACACACGAGTTTCGTCTCTGGGCACCCTCTTGGCGGCGAGCATGGATCGCTTATTGGATCCTGTTGTTGCCCCAGCGTGATCTTGCGGGTAGATGTTGGGGCCATTACCGCGGGAGGGAGGTGGTTCTTCATTTCCCTCCTTGTCAATGAACCAGGTCATGGTCCCTCGCCGCGAGATCGACCGGCAGCGGCTGTCATTCTTGTTTCGAGCAGACAAACAGGGTCTGACAACGGTGGCAGTGGTGGTGGTGGTGGTGATGATGATGATTGATGATGAAGAAGTCGAGACGATCATGCCTGGTCGAATGTTGAGAGGTGGATCAGGAGGAGTCGGGGCGTGGGTGATTTGCAGCTGATCCTCGCGGCACAGTCTTGTCTTGTCGCGCCTGAGATAGACGAGGATGACTCAGACAAACGACCTCGTAGAACTCCAGGCCGCCAAAGCGCAGGTCTTGGGTTGGCGCAAATTTAGGTAGGCAGTTTGATAAAAACGATATTGTGAGAGTCCGTTGCAGAGGAGCTAGTGTCTGGCGTCTACAGTTGATCACGACTGACGCAACTCACCAGGGCCAGGAGACGAACAATGGGCGTTATCATTCAGGCTGTCCCGTTTCTCGAGACCGCGGCAACGCAAATGTTCTTTGTTCCGCACAATCTGCTCGAGACACGCCCTCCCTCTACTTGGAGCCACCCAGAGACCCTTGTCGTTTCTAGGCTCTAGACTCTGAGCGGCCCAGGGCGGCCCCATCGTCAACTAGGGGTCGCTCAGCCAGTCGCGCGGCCATCTACCAGCTTTTGCCCGCGTTAGGGGAACAAGAACGGGAGAGAGCGCAAGAGTTGCGGAGGGGAGGGGCTTAAAATACCAGACGCCAGCGCCAGACCCAGCCAAAGAAGGGATGCGTGCCGTTCGTTAGTTGGAGGATGTGGCGGAAGGGCTCCGTTGGCCACAAGGAGGTACAAGATACGATGGGGCTACTAATCGCTTACCACTCACGGATACCGAACACCTCAGCTTCAAGGCCAGGCCCAGCCAACTCAACGAGAGCAAGGCAGCCGAGCCGTGAGATATCCAGGACCTCCAAGGAACATGAAAGAAACCTTTTATACGCGGTGAATCGCCAATTTTAGTGCTGCTAAGTGATGCACCTTTGGCTTCGAGGACCGACATCCACCAATCCCAAGCGGTGTCGCGAACTGCAGCTGGGGTTGCCGATGCAGTCCACAATCGGGGCTCGAGGCTGCTCTCCGTTCTCGAAAACCCTCGGCCAAGGGACAGGGTAGCTCCAGTGTACCCAGCAAGCTCCGAGTACTTTGGTGTTTCTCGAAAAGTACATGCCTGCTCAAGCGAGTGACGCCGTGTGAAGCGCCATGCCGCCCTAAATTGGGGATCTCGAATGGGGGGGATCTGACTGCGCTGGGGCTTACTTTGGCGACGGGATGGACACTCGACGTTGAGTCTGGGCGGTTACAGTACAATGCTGGACTAAGTAGTCACGAGCAGGACTCGAGAAGATGTTATACAGTAGAGCTAATCTGTTAGAACAGTATAACGGAGACTTGCTGGTGCAGCTCTCAACTCAAGCATCCATATCCAATGCCACTGTTAGCAAGGTACAGAGGTAGTAGACAGCGCTGCATAACCGCACTGCAACTCGCTTCCTCCCCTTCTTCGGTACCACGGACTACTAATACGACCACGACCAACACCAACCGCGCGCCCCGGCCGCTGCCCGCCCACCTTTGGTCGTCCAAGGGTCCCCCGTCCGGGTTTCTCTTATTCTTCCACCCCCCCAGTGGTTGCTGGCTCTGCTTCTCTTTCTTGCCCATTCTTCTTTTCTGTGCTGTTGCGTTATCTCTCTCTCGACGTTCAAGGCTCACCTCACTCACTTTGTGTCCTCCTCTCTTGCTCTCGCGAGGCCCAACTAATACGAACCCTGAAACCTGAAACCGACTCCAAGCGCTTCAACGCCACTGAGTGAACCAGAGACTGGAAATCGACATAGGAATTGGCCGTATCTGGCCATGCTTTCAAGCCCTCCTGCTGTGCTGTGCTTGCCGCCCTCCTCTTTTTAGCTTGAACCTGGCTCTCGCTTCGCAGATTGCCTCTCTCATAACCCATTTCTCCTCTTACAACGTACCCTCGTCTTGGATCTCGCCCTAATCTCGATCCTTCTTCCTTTTTTCTCGTCCCCTTGCCCTTCTGTCTTCTCTTCGTTTCCCCCTCATATCCCCTCTTGACTAGGTCTGATCTGAGCTCCCCGCCACGAACACCCCCAGCCATTTTCCCGCCGGGTACAGACGCAGCATAATCGCGCGTCAAAAACCTACCGACGCCCCAAGCGCCGCGAAACTCGCCCTCTCCATTACATCCTACAACCACAGCCATCTTTACGACTCGACGCCTTCCTCTCTGTCTTTGCGTGCACTCGCATGTAAAAGGCTTTCAGGCTCTTCAACTAAAATTCGTTCTTTACGTGGATCGTCATTGTCCAAGTCCAAATCCAAACTCAAGAGGAGAAGGAACGAAGGCAGTCCTTCTACTGTCTTGCATTCTCACATTCCTTGACATTCCGCCCGCGAGCATCATCTGTCAATTATCACCTCTCAAACTTGGCCTTCTTTGCGCCACCGACGGCTACTGTTTACGCTTCGTCTCACGACTGTGGAGGAAAGGACAACAGCAGCAAGCAACCTGACTCTTGTTGGCGATCCCGAGGGACAATCTCATTGTGCGCGCTCACGTCGGCTCGACTCACAAGCCCCGCGCCACGCCTCACTCACCCAGCTTGCGCCGTCGTCAAGGATCCCCACGGTTCTTGTGTCTTACAGCTTACTGCTCTGTCAACTTCATCCTTGGGCCCATTCAAGTTCCAACTGCGCGCGCAATCTCTCATTTTGGCGTTGAGATTCATATACAGCCAGCCGCGGAACGCCCGGGAACGACTCCGATCCTGCCTCATCCAGGACGCTTTCGATTCCGGCGCGCATCAGGCTTTATTGGCGTGGTTCCTGGCACTCCTTTACGAATCTCCTCACAACGTTCATTTTGCACGCCACGCTTCGCCCGCTCTCAGTTGACCCAACATGTCAGCCTTCACAGCCCTTAATGGGGGCTCACCCAGGGCTTCCGATCCACCAACTGTGACTGTCGAAAGGAGCTCCGCCTCAGATGAACGCGCACACGGCACAATCGTGGCTCAACCTCCGCCCACAACAGAAGTATCACCGAACCAGAGGCCTGCACAAAGCACTGAACGGCCGTCGTTTCAATCACCTGGCTACCCTGATGTGGATGGTTCTCATAAGCGCAAGCGCTCCGAGTCACTCGAGCAACGCCGGGATCACTTTACTCATGATCGGTCGCCAGAAACCGCATCAGGCCCTCCTCGACGGCCTGAATCGCGTGACCCTTATGGAACGCCTTCAAGAGACTATCGGCATTATGGCGATGAGCAGCGGGATAGGGAATCCTGGTATGCGCAGCAGGGACGTGATGAGCGCAGCTACGACTCTCAGCAAAACTCTGCCACCTCGACCCACGGCCAGACTGAGGAGCAGATTGGCGATGCCTTGCGCAGGGCCACTGGTCAGATGGATCATGGCGACTATTCCAACGGCAGCCCGGACGACGATGACCGCTCGATGATGTATGGCGGCCAGTACACGCCTGAGCAAAGGCGCGATGGCGTCTTGCAGCACGATCCCAAGAAACGAAAGAGAAACTTTAGCAATCGAACCAAGACTGGCTGCTTAACCTGCCGCAAACGCAAGAAGAAATGTGACGAGCAGAAGCCCGAGTGTAAGTGATTGAGCTTAACCCTATGGCTGGATTATATGCTGACGATATGCTAGGCGGAAACTGCCTTCGTGGTAGTTTTGTCTGCGCCGGCTATCCACCGCAGCGAGGGCCGGGATGGCAGAAGCCCGACAGCAAAGCCGCAGCAGTTCCTCTCGAGTCCAAGGACCCGACCTATGTGCCACCAGGAGCTTACGGCATGCCGCAGCAAAGTCCTTACGGGAACCAGCCTGTGAAGCGCGAACCCCTGCCGCCGTATCGCGGCCAGGCTTTGCGGATTGACCCCCCACAAGGCCGCCCTTTGGTGACCGATGACGACCGGCCAACGGCGTCAACAATACCCAGCGCGTCCGTCACCAGCCCCGAAAACAAACTCTCTGCTCTGCCCTACACTCCTGCAAACGTGTTTCCTACTCCAGTCAGCGCAAATCCTCAACCACCGCCGCCGTTTGGAGAAAGGATGGCCAAGGAATACCAGCGGGTGCCCCCGCTGCACGATCTCAGCAGGACGGAACCGGAAACTCCTCACCCTGGGAACCACCTCCCGCAGATCAACATTCTTCATGCGACAAGGACGAATAGCCCAGCGCCTCCTCCACCCGCGCCGACCTCGAATGCCCAAGTTGCAGCCCAGCTGGCGCTCTCGCACTCCCAGTTTCCTCAGAGGCGCACACAGAAGGAGGAGATGCTGTCAGGGAGGCATTACTATCCTTTCGATAAGGAGCTCTGCCTCGAGCGCGAGCGGTGCGCTGCTGCCTGCTGGAGGTTCAACAATCTCACCACCCCTCCGACTAATGGAGTATCTCCTGAGGAGCGGTCGCGCTTGTTCCTCGAGATTCTACAACCTCGAGATCCCGTTCGAGTTTCTCCCACTGAAGCTTCTCCGGTGACCAACGTGGGGCGTGTAGGCGGCCATGTTGCCGTCGAAACACCCTTCATCTGCGACTACGGATACAACATCACCATCGGCCACCATGTGGTTGTTGGTCGCAACTGTACCATCAACGATGTCTGCGAGGTCAAGATTGGTGACAACTGCGTGATTGGCCCAAACGTCAGCATCTTCACGGCCACCCTACCCATTGACCCTAAGAAGCGCCAGGGCGGCCAGGGCCCCCAGCTCGGCAAACCTATCGTCATTGAGCAGGATTGCTGGATTGGCGGAGGTGCTATTATTCTTCCCGGAAGAATCATCGGCAAGGGCAGCACTGTCGGAGCTGGTTCGATTGTAACCAAGGTAAGGCTGAAACATTACTTGAGTGAAGCGTCGAAAGCTAATTGAGATTATAGGATGTTCCACCTTTTACCATTGTAGCTGGGAATCCTGCGAGGGTTCTCCGCGGTATCGCCTCTTAATGCTTGTACTTGGCGAAGTCATTGTTTCTTACTTTCATGTCATGATACCCTAGCGTATTCACATGTACAAAGTCAATATTGTTCCGTGCTACTTCGTCTCACCGCGGGCGTAAGCGACTCACGGAGTTCGAATGGAGCCAAGCGTACAAAAGTCTCGGCGTTTCTACTTGTTTGATTTCTATTACTGGGGGAAATTTTCATCGTTATATAGGCCATGAGCGCAGGAAAAGCGGATTTACATGAGGCGCTGGTTGCGAGACCTGGGCAAGGCACCCAGGAAGGGATTGGGATTCGGGTTTGGGTGGTAGAGGGTGAGATATGATGGATGGGTATCACGAACAGGGATGGCTGGAGTGTTTTGTTGTTGTTGTTGTTGTCGTTGTTGTTTGTGTTGCAGCATGCGCTATGACTTATGAGAGATAAACAAGCCGGGCAGAAGCCTGCAGTGAGATATCCATTTTGATGATTGTTAGCTTGCCGCAATTTATTTTTAGATGCTTGAGATTATCGAGTATGACGACGTTACTTACTTGGTCTGTGTTAAGCCAACTTGAAAGGCGATTCTCTCGTCTCAGTTGTTCTTGCAGAGGATACATCATGATACCTCGTCAGGGTTCACTCCTAGTTCATGCACACAAGATATCACAACGAATGCGTTCATTGATTAGCTCGACTACATGTATGCAATATGCTATCACAAATCACCTGCACACGAGTCTACCCCTTGTTGATGTAAACAATACCAACGCCCCAGTCATGTATTATGAGTTGATTTTCGGGTTACATGATGCGGCCCGTTCCTTGGCCACCCGCGATCTCAACACAACCTTTCGGAGAGGATGTTACATCGTGTGTTTGGTTACTGGAGTGATGACTCTTCACCGCAGTCTCTGATGTATCGATCAAGACTGAGGGGGATGAATGCACGGGATGAATAACCTCCACTAATATTAGCAGTCAGTGAGAGGTAGAGGTTGGTTATGATTAAGTAATAAACAGGATATAGTGACTTATATGGTGCAGACAGAAAATATTATATGCAAGTTCCCTCGGACGACAATTGTGCTGGAACCGGATTCCCATCTGGCTTAGGTATGCTCATCATGAGCTTCGTTTGACTTTCATATACACACCAAGGCAGAAGAACGTCATTGGGGAGTCGTGTCTGGGGAGAAGTGACTCCACTGAAGCTGAGACTCGTCTACATTTCCTGATCGAAGGTACTGGTCGATTGACATCTTCAACCTTGTCAGCACAAACACACAAACAGACGGAAAGGACACTCACCCAGTCGAAGCCCTCAGCCGACCCAAAGAAGTTATTGAGCGGAAGTAGCTCGCCATATCCAACAGGAAACTCGGTAATCGGCATGCCGCTGAGATCCAATATTGCATTGGTTGTGCCAGGCTCGCCGTAAGCGTAGCCCGTGCTGGACACCTCGTCGGCCGCGAGGGTCGCCGTGTCAGAGACCGTAGAAGCAGCTGAAGCTTCGACACGGTTGAGAATGGCGCGGAGGACTCTTGCTCCGTGCCGGGCGTCCTTGGACCTGGCGCCGCGTTCGTTCCAGATGGCGTGGGCGCGCTGAAGCAGGTGGATGCGGTGTTGACGCTCTTGTGGACTGGATATTGTCAGACTGGATGCGACGCGGGTTAAAAGAGAAGTGCAAATATTCTCACCTTATATCAGTTGACTCGCTAAGGTCGAGGCATAGAATCATGGCGGCGACAAGAAAGTCATGCAGCGTTAAGCTCGAAACCATAAAGCGGTCATTGTACATGCGTCCGCCGGGGCGAATTTCCTGGTCAAACTCGAGATGAAGGCCGAGGATCCGTAGAGCGGCCTCGCGACAGATATCACGAGATGCTCTGTACCGGTCCTCGTCCTTGTCAACGCTGAGATACGGACGGTGAAGAACACATAGCGTTTTGAGGAACGAGAGCTCCAGAATCAGCCGATGCATGATGGTATAGCCCTGGTCACCAGAGGACGTCTCACAGATGGGGCGAATGCGGAAACATGGGGGTACGTTATCGTGGTACGTTTGTAGTTGGGCTTGAAGTCTCATCGTCTCCTCGTAAAGACGGGGCTCAACGGCGAGGGTATGCTGAAGAACTCGACGGAGTAGCGGGCATAGCTGAGACTTGACGTGCCAGGCTAGCAAAGGGGTAGGGTATGTAGGAGGGCGCGAGGCCGGTACTTCTGTGTCTTCGTCGAATTCATCGTCGGTCAAGTTGCGCGGAGGGCCTGCGTCACAGACTTCTTGGTATATCATGGGAGGCATGCCGAGCTGGAAGGAAAAGAGCAAGTCGGATGACTGGATCATGAACCAAGTCCTCCTCCGCATCTCGGCCTCAAAGGGCTTGATGCTCGGGGACACCCTCGCTGCGTCAAGGTGATATCCCCTTCGTTGAGCGAGACGCACAGCGAGAGCGTACAGAGACCATATCGTGGCATCCGAGTCCTCCTTCTGGACATTGCGCGAGTGGGCAAACATCATGAGCGCCTCGACGGAGTAAGTCTTTGCCCTGAGGTAGTCCCCCGTGATGAGGCACTGAGCCGATCGGTGCATGTATGCCTTGGGGTTTGCAGCCGAGGCGCGCTGAGGGTCCTGGACCTTTACAATCATGGCGCCCAGGCTCAGAATGGAGAACATGATGCTCATCCAAAGAAAGTTTGGCTCCGTTTTGGCATCCCAGAAAAGAGTGTACCGGCGCCAAAAGTGACTCTCGTGGATAAACGGCACTGCGAGGAACTTTGCGTTAAAGTATGTGTTGACGAGCTTGTCGGCCTCTGGTCGAGGAGGCATGCTTGAACGGACATGCTCGAGCGTGACGGGTGCGACACTTCCGAGCACGATATCCGGCGCGGCTTGATTCTCCGGATCCTCCGTCTGTTCCATCTCTTCCTGGGCGTCGAGTCCGCTCTGGATATCCTGGATGCTCTGAAAGACGGCCTCCCACGACGTCTCGCCATGATAAGCAGCGTCAGAGCCATCCTCCATATCCAAGGCAAGAGGAGCAACACTCAGTCCCCCCTTTGCATTCCGAGCCACGAAGCTCCTTTGACTACCGGATGCTTCAGAGGCGGCTGCGAGACGCTTCACAATCTCCTCGAGCTTGGCTACCTTGGCCTGCATCTCTTGCCTACCCGCCAGGCTTGACGTCTCGCCGTAGACGCAAGCTGTCAGGTCGCCGCGCTTCTGACAGGCGCCACAAGAAGGTTTCACGCGGTCGCACTTGGATTTGCGCTTTTGACAGGCTGCGCATGAGATCGGTTTTCGATTCCGGGTGATGCGGTGCGCGTCCTTTGTCCGGAAGACGCCCGTGTACTGGGCCAACTCGGGGTCAGGCATGATCCAAGTTGTTGGAGGATATATATAACACTTGTTGAAGCTCGCAAGTAAAGTAATTGTTGATATAGGTCAAAGACTTGACCCGAGGGAAGACGCGGCGTGCCTTTGTATCAAGTCACTCTGACTGTTCTGGACAAATGCAGTTCTATCGGCCAATGAGAGCTGCAGATGTAAGACGGAAAGCCGCAGAGACTTTTGATCATACGTACAGCTCCTGGCCTGAATGAAATGAATATCTTGTCTGAATTTCAGGTTCCTGCCTGACTCTGTCAAGTATGTGGTCGATGTGCCATAAGGTCTTGGAGAGGACGGAGACTGTGGCAACTCACAAATATGACCTTGTGTTTCACAGGCTGAGAATGTGTAAAAGGAATAGACACAGCAACGTGTAAGCCAGCAAAAGACATCAGCCTTATAAACTGCCAAACTCCAAAGACCCCCCCCACCGAGAGTCTGGAATGCGGGGACATGGAAACCGGGTTTCTGGTTCTAAATAGGCTCTTCTAGTCTCAGCCATGAAACTTCAGCTGAGCCTCTGCATGTCAAAATGTCTCTTGGCGGAAAATCTCTGCATTTCTGGATGCCTCCTCATTTGTTTTTCCCTTGCTCTCCTCTATCGTACATGTGACCCGGGAGATATGTGATATGTGATCCAATACAAAATATTCCAAAATAACACGCCAAGCAGGTTCATGTCGCTGCGCCAACCCATACCGTACTCGACAACTCCAATGACCCCCCTACCGTACATTTTACCGAGATCTATCCTCTTCAAGCCGCTTCTTATTCGTGTCAATGATCTTCTCCATCGTCTCCAATGCTCGAGTCTGGTCTCGAAGCCGCGCAAACGCCTTGAATGTGTGCACATCCGGCTTGAATCCCGCTGCCTCTAGGTCTTGCAGGGCGCCCACTGTTTGTGACAGATCCTGCATTGAGGCATAGCCCTTGGCGAGCGTGTTCCAGGTCACAATGTTGGGCTCCAGGTTGTGTTCTCGCATAGCCTGAAGCACCTGCTCAGCCAGCATCTTCTCTCCCCTCATGAGCAGGCCATGAACGAGAATGCTAAAGGTGAAGAGGTTGGGCGCCGGATGAACTGGTGCATCGTCGAGACCTATCACCTGTTCTTGGCCTTCTGTCCTGGACCTCGAGCGTAATGAATCTCGGAGCATGTCACCAAAGACTTGCAATGCTGGACGAAGAAGAGATCTCCGTTCGAGCATAACCAGAATGAGGGTGTCATGTATCATGCTTCCTTGATCCTTGACCAGCTCTGCAGCCCAGTTCTTTCCAGGCCCGCGCTCCTCTAGACGAGACTTGAAATATGAGTAGAACGACATCAAGTCGTACGGTCGGTAAAGACTCTTGATGTAGGCTCGTAGCATAATGGCCAGAGTCTGTGCGTTGGGCTTTTGTTTGGGCCCGCCGCTGCTTTCAAAGAACTCATCAACAACTGGCACAATGGTGTTCTTAAATTCCCATTCTCTTCTCGGACCGGATCGAAATTTTTCTGTGCCGTCCAAGTTATCCTGCCCCAAGATCAGGGGTAGAGTGTCTGGTAGCAGCCACTGAAGAGGCTCCAGATCAAACTTCTTAGTGTAGATGCGTAGCATAGGCCCAAACAATGGCAGAACCCATGGCGCCGAGTATTTCTTTTCACGACATTCCATCTCCGCAAAGTGGAAGATTGAGTGAAGGGTGTTATTGAGCACATCCACGTATGGCACCTTTGCTGCTCGAGCAACATCGAGGGCTAGACGCACGTTGGATGCTTTGAGGCTGTTCTTGGCACCCCTGAAGACGGTCGTGTAACACCGCTTGTCAAGTTTGGCGCCGTTTTCTGCCAATAATAGTGGAAGCCGGACAGCCTCTGCGATATCTCCTTGCAGACAGAGTGACTCAATCAAGGCTGTGAAGCTGACCAAGTTGGGCGAGAAGCCCTTTTCGAGAAAGTATTCCATGGCTCGCTGGGGTGAGAACGTATCCTCCGACTTGGACCACCCGTCACCCACGTGTCTCGTGTGCAGCAGCGTTGTGATGACACTCGCAATGGCAGCCGAGTTTAGATCATGGCCCTCCTCGGCAATGTTGCGCAGTATCTCAAATGCCTTGTCCTTATGTGCAGAGCTTCCTGCAAGCTTGCTGGCGAATTGCAGGAGGGTATTTCCGTGCATCTTGATACCCGCTCGCTGCAAGATATGGTAAATCTCTGCCGCTTGCTCAACAGGGAAATTCTTTGCAACGTGGCCCAGTGTATGTTGGCGGAAAGGCACATGGCCAGAGGGTAGGTCCTCGGTCAACTTGGCAAATAGCTCGAGTAATTCATCGGCTTTTGCAACCCGCTCCCGAGTTACTTTGATATCCTGGAGTTTGATGTTGGTGATGCAGAAATGTGCCACATCGGAGACAGCATAACCGGGAGGTAGAGGATCCAATGTGGCTTCGAGAACATGTGCCGCTTTCTCTGGGCAAAGATGGAGGGTTGACAACATGACTGTCGGCCATTTCTGCTTTCGAGACTCGACATCAAGCTCCCGCCACGCCTTCTCCATGTCGGAGAAACTCTCAAGCTCAAACAACCACTTGCCATCATCTCGCCATGGCCATGAACTGGGATTCGCAGGCGCCTCGATCATGTTCATCTTGCGCCTCCAGAAGTTGAACTGTTGCCTCACTGCGATCAACTCCGGTCCAGTGTACTGATGTCGCAGGTAACCCCATTGCTCGTATTTTGTCTTTGTCTTCTTCTCCCGTTCCTTCATCTTGCGGCGCATCTCAGTAATCCTGCGAGCAACCTCTGGATCCCTTCTAGGTCTGCGCTGATGAGAGCCTGAGGTTTGTGAGCTCCTGGAGGGACTTGGGCCTTCCACCCCGGTCGGCTGCCGCTCAGTACGCCTTTCGGCACTCTCTATATTTTGTTCGTCTGTCCATGGTAAACTTGGAGTTGATTCGGAGTCTTGTATGGGTTCGGCTGCGCGGATCTCGGAGAGGTTCGGAGATGCTTTATGGGGGCGTAATTGAGCAAGTATTTGAGGTTCACCTCCAGGAAAGGGTGATTCCGCTGCCAGATGATAAGACCTGGTGATTATCGATCGAATCCGTGGGTAAGTCAGTCGTGGTGTGAGAAAAGCCGCTCGTCGTGTCCATGTCTGCGTCGTTATAGAGGACTCGAGCCTCTTGCAGCACGCGCGGTACATGAGAGCCGCAGGCATATCCCCCGAGTCGGCGTCAGCTCGAGATCAGCCGTCTGCATAATGATCGCAGGGCGGTAAGTGAGGACGACGTGGTAGTGTCGTGAGCTCGTTGGAGTTCCTTTCGTCGCTCAAATGTTGAAGTGGACGGGAATTTCTGGACCTTTTCCGAGGTCGCTCATGGCGCCTCAACTACAAATTTTAGCTTAATGCGCTTAACCCTGGGGGTTTTAGTGGCGCTTGGCCCTGCAGCAGCGGCTCTGAGGCGCCTTGTCCGGGCATTGACGCGCCCAGAACCCAGACTGCGATCTTGAATTTGTATTTTGCGCCCCGCCAACTTCAACATTGAACCGTGAGGTAACGATTTACGACAAATCCTGCGCTTTGCTACTTTACTTCACCTACGTTTTCGACTCACATAATGTCTTCATCACACATCAACCTTGGTGCCGCCGCGGACGATCGAAAAGCCAAACTCGCCAAGCTCAAGAACCTCAAACGAAAGCAACCAACCGACGAGATTGTCGCGCCCGAATCAGAGAGAGCCGCGTCCCCTCCCGCAGAGCCTGACGTCTCCCGATTACATGTCTCTGGTCGTAATTATGACCCCGAGACGCGAGGCCCAAAGCTTGGTTTCGAGCAACCACCGACACTAAACTACGAGAAGCCGACACTCGAGGAGCTGGCCGCTAATGTGGAGGCTGAGGTCGAGCAAAAGGCAGCACAAGACGCGCAGGATGAAAAAGGCATCGACTTGTTTAAGCTGCAGCCCAAGAAGCCGAATTGGGATTTAAAGAGAGAACTGGATAAGAAGATGGACATTCTCAACGTTCGGACGGATAACGCCATCGCGCGCTTGGTTCGTGACCGGATTACAGGCGCGCAAAAGGCCGCTTCAAAGACAAAGACAGTTGAGGGCGCCCAAGGCGATGGAGAAGCTGCAGGCATGGATGGAGTGGCCTTGGTAGAAGGTCTCAGGGTGAGGGAGAGGGAAGAAGAAGAAGACGAACGCCGAGAACGGGAAGAGGATGCTGCCATGGGTGCTTAAGAAACTGATGCTGTACGTTGACCTTTGGTCGGGTGTTCATTGCAATTTTGGGCGTCTGGCGCTTCGCGAGATCATGGTTACACTAAGTTTACATCTATACCCAATAATCATCTTCCTCTCATGTTCAAAGACTGAGTCAAGGCTAACCTCTGGCTGAAGGGGCTCAAGCTTCGTTCGCGAGGTCTCTCATTTGCATGGGGGCCTCTGCGGCCCGGATCCCCTCCAAATTCCCTTCCACGAGGTTGCCTATCCCGTCCCTGCTGAACATTGTGACGATCTACCCTCTCATGCTGTCTTCCTCTGGGCCCTGGTAACCTCGACTCGGGAGCGCGTTGTCGCTGAGAACCGTGGGATCCTCTGGATTCCGATGAGAGTCTCCTTGAGCGCCTGGGAGGTCCGTTATTTTCCCGAGGGGGGCTGGGATCTCGAGATCGATAGCGTCCCCGGCGATCATAATCATCTGGCGAGTGATGGTCGCGTGAGACGGAGCGTCTACGTTGATGCTCAACCTGAGGGCTCCGGCTCTGACTGAAGCTTCGGCTGCGACTTCGGCTTTCATCCTGGCGACTGCCTCGTGGCCCATGATCTGCGTCCGAATAAGGACTGTGCTGTCGCCCGATTGGTGACGGGGACCTAGTTCTGTCTCTGGTGGGCGAAGTTGATCTCGACGCGCCAGTAGAGATGGTAGAGACTGAATGCGAGGATGCGGATCTCGGGCGCTTGGCAGCCGACTCAATCAACTCATCGTCATGCTCTTCACGCTCACGCTTCCGGGCCCGTTCAGCCTCTGCTTTGGCGAGTTCCTCATCCGCAACACCTTTCCTATGGGATTGTAAGTATGTATAAAACTCCTGGTCTTTGACAACGCACTTCTTTTCGAGAGGATTCAGCGTCTCATTTGTGAGCTTAGGAACCAGCTTTGGGTTTCGTAGTTGCTGAGAGCGTGACGGACGCGACACGTATGGGCGCTCCTGTGCGGCAGCCTTGCATTCATAGGAGTAATGGCGTTCTAAGACGGTCAGCTTGGAATAAGTCTGTAAGGGCCGTGTGGGACATATCTCTCTTTAGACATTTTTGACATTGAACATTTGCTGGCGTAGACCGGGATGGTCCGCCACGTCCTCTGTGGTTAAACATGTCGGTGACGATATGTCCTCCGCGTGAGAGATTATGTTGCCAGAGCAATGAACCGAATCTAATTCCCACAATACACTAGAGTCATCGGGGTCGTCCTGTGATCGGGTTGTCAGCGTTGCCGCTGTGGATGGCCAGTGAGGCAGCACTCCTGTCGGGATGATTTCAGTGATGTAGTTTAGGTCACGTGGTCTGTTTATTAGCATACAAAAGTTTCATCCGGCCTTGACTACACTCGATGTAGGGTCAGCACAAGAGCAACGATCTATAATGGCAACTTTTTTTTGAATCTTGCAATAACTACTGCGTATTAAATTATCGAGTGAATATAAAGTCATGTTTGTTTTGATGAGACAAAATACAACTCAGGAAAGTTCCTGATGTATGTGGTTACTTAGGATGATGTATACTAACTAAGGTACCAATAGCATTTCAAAGTGTCAGAGTGCACCAAGTCTTATGTGGCTTACCGTTGAAAGCTGCAGTATGCCCTTTTCATTCTGAAAACCAGATAATGTGCCAGCAAGATGTACAACGTCCCCAGCCACAGCTCGGTAGGTAGGTACTAGGTAGTAGGCAGGTAGGGTAGCTCCCACACTGTATTTTTTACAACTGAGGTGCCAACAGAGGTGGTTAGGGCAGCAAGTCCACGTCAGATCCTGAACAGTGAGGCTCCAGCACCTTAAAAAATCATGCTATCGATGAAGACCCTTGGGTTGGGAAGATCCTGGGTAAAAGTGCTGCAGGAGGCCTGCGAGCTGGGGTTTGGTTGGCTTGAGTTGAAAACTGAAGTTGGGGCTACTGATACATGCACCGCCGGCGGTGTAAATATCCACTTCACCGCCGGCGGTGTAACTATCATCCGGTTATATAAGCAGCCCTTATATATATATAAGAGGCTATAGTGGCCTTATTATATAAGGTTAGTATATTGCAAATTAGCCCCCTAATTCACCGATTAATAGCTTCTACGACCTTAATTTAAGCTACTATACCTTCTTTCTACTATAATATATCTAATTAATTATTTACTTTGCTTCCCTAATAACGTTATTCCCCTAGAAGGCTAATTTAGCTCACTAGAGGAACTATATATATTAATTAATACCTAGGTAGGACTATAAGGCTATGCCTTTGTGATTGGAAGATTAAGGAAGACCCCTAATAAAAGAAAGGTAGTTATCTTTATCTATAATCGCGGCAGGCGCCCTCCTCCCGTTATAGATCTAAAAGAATAAAAGCGGAATATAATAATACGCTATATAGGATGCCCCTTCTCTATTATAGTAAAGGAAGAGCTATATAAGACTATTTAGAGTCTAAACTATTACCTAGATACTAGCTTTAATTAGTATAATCACGAGCTAAGCTTTAATTAATAAGCTTACCTAATACATTATTAGCTATTAAGCTAAGATAAATTAATAGTTTAAGAACTTACTAATTCTAGCTATAAAGTAAAAGAGATTAGAGCTTATCTCCGCGAGAAGTTAATAACTATAATCGCTATATAACGCAATCTCTATAACTATATTATATAAGGAAAACGGGAGCTTACTAAGGGTTAAAGTTATATATATACCCTTATTAATTACCTCGAGAGCGAGGGCTTTTATAATTAAATTCGCCTTAATAAGAGCTATTAAGTAACTACAGTATTATTTATATATCTAAAGTTATTAAGATACCTTAAA